>MU227701.1:6337601-6362075 GCA_018584345.1 Thuja plicata | reverse complement strand
TGTGTTCTGTCTCCTACACAAAGTGTGTACCATTTCACAGACTTCAATCCAACTATATCCGGATATCTTTTTAATTCCTCTATCCTTCATTATTTTCCTTACTTTTTGGACACCATCCCATCTGTCCCAGTCTGTATAGATGTTTGAGAGAACATATGATGAAGTACTTTTAGGATCCAGTTCAAAAACAAACGTTGCCACAAGCTCTGCTAGCCATATATTCTTACTAGGTCTACAAGCTGCAAACATAGCCATCTAGACAACATCATCAGGTTTCACTGACATTTTGATTATGAAATTCAGGGCTTCATCTAGATAGCCAGCGCAGCTAAGAAGGTCAGCCATGCATGCATAACGATCCATATTAGGTATATAATGAGTTTGAAGTATTTGCAGCCCTCATCCACTAGACCTGCATGGCTGCATGCGTATAAAACACAAATAAAGCTTACATGGTTAGGATTGGTTCCAGTCTCCAGACTGCTTCATTAGTTCAAAGAGTTGCAGTAAGTCCCTGCCATAGTCATGCAAAGCGTATCCTGCATTCATCCTAGTCCATGAGATCACATTCCGATTACACATTTTATCAAACAATTGGTGGGCCTTTTGTATCCTTCCACATTTTGCATACATGTCTATCAGGGCATTCACAGCTACAACTTCAGAAAGCAGTCCACTCTCAATTACTCTCTGATGGATCTCCACACCCTGTTCTAAAGCTCCTGTTTTTGTGCATGCTGAGACGATGCTGGAAAAGGTGAACTGATCAGATTGGACATCTGCTCGTTGCATTTGCTTAAACACATCGAAGGCTCTTTCAACAAACCCATGTTGTGCATATCCAGTAATGATTGCATTCCATGAAACCTAATCTCGGTGAAGTAATTTATCAAACAATTCATGTGCCCTTCATATGCTTCCACAATTTTCATACATGGCTATGAGGGTAGTTGCCAGGACAATATCTGACAAAAACCCATTTTCCAATATCCTTTGATAGATTTCTACACCCTGTTCCAAAAAACCCATTTGGGTGCGCTCTGGGAGGATGCTACCAAAGGTTGCTGAATTTGGCTTTACACCATTTGCATTCGGGTAAGAATCTCCAAGGTATTTTCAAGAAACTCATTTTGTGCATATCCAGCGACAACAGCATTCCATGAGACAGCATTATTCAAAAAGACTTAAAGCCTTGTCAAGGACACCATTCTGTGCATATCCAGAAATGTTCGCATTCCACGAGACCACACTTCTTTGAGGCATTTTGTCAAACAGTTAACATGCATTGTGCATGCTTCCGCATGTTGCATACATATCTACCAGTGCATTGCCAACCACAGCATCAGATAAAAAACTGCTTTCAATTATTGTTCTATGGATCTCCATACCCTTTTCCAGAGCTTCCAGGCACAAGCTGGATTGATGCTGGAAAACGTGAAGCAATCAGGTTTAACACACGTTTGTTGCATTTGGTGAAAGAGTGCCAATGCCTCTTGAGGGATCCAACTGGAACTGGTAGAGGACAAAGCCCTAGTTGTAAGAGCGTACCCTTTTCCCAAGGAAGAAGACTTAGGCATGGAAATATTGTGCTTCCTCATAGCTTCCTCCAAGGCTCCATGTCTTCTGTAAGCTCCTATTATGGTATTCCATGAGCTGAGAATTGGGTTGCCCATGTTGTTAGAAACTGTGCGAGCATTCTCAAAACTTCCCAGCTTATCATACATACTAATAAGTTTACTTTGTAAATTAGTGTCTGTGGATGATTTAAATCCCGTCATTGTCATTGATTTGAAGGTGGATTTGCTTTGCCTCTGAAAGGGCATTCTTGGCAATGCAGGTCTGCAGGTCTGCAACAGTTGAATATATGTAGGGGGGTTTACATGAAGCTTGTTTATACTAAGCAGAATGTGCATTGCCTCCTTCAAAGAACCCTCCCTACAGAAGTCTCCGAGTTTGAGCTTGAGATCTGCCATGGATTACAATGCATGTGCTTTTATTCAGTGTGATGGAAGACTATGAAGGAATCATTTCTGGATTTTCTTCCCCGCGTTGTTGTTGTCCTTGCTACATATTGAACATGGCAACGTGGATATGGACTCTGTCCGGAGTAACAAGAGTACCCTGTTTCAGGCAGTTAACAAATCAAAATCTTCGTATGCAAAAGATTTCACAGCAACCTTATTCTGTCAGGGCTTATCAATTACATTTTGTGATTTTTTTAAATAGGTTTTCTCTAAATTAAAAAATATCAATGAACATTTTTGTCGTCAAACATAAAATAGCTCACTTGATTTTTCAAGCTACACCAGACATCACATGACAAACAGTTCAAACTAGTTTGCAATATGAGATAAAGAAAAAATTAAAAAAATTAAAAATAAACAATGGACTTATTGTTTAAACTTAAAATATGAATTGGAAACTAAATTAAAACCTGATTCCTTCTTCACTGTGCACATCTGAGACCATGCGCCATGTCATACTGCAATCCTGTTTTTGCAGTCTGCTTTATTAAGATCACCAATAATCTCCACAAGAACAGTCTCCATGTTTAAAATGATGAAACCGGTTTGCATCTCTCACAATAATTTCTCTTGCAACAATTTTAGATATAATCTTGGTTGTAGCATGGCAGTCACGACATACTCGAAGGTTTTTGACAACTCTAATGGTTGTTCCAGGGGAAGTATTTAACAAGCCAAATGCAATTGCCAACATCTCACTGTGGGGACAAAGTAACAATTTCTTCTCCACTTCGTCCACATGATTTATGAAAGGTCTTATATGTGGAATATACCCTGCTTCCTTCATCTCCAAAGACAATCTCTCTAATACTGCATAAATCTCCTGTGTTTGTGGGTGTGATCTGTCTCCTACACAAAAAGTGTGTACCATTTTACAGACTTCAATCCAACTATACCCAGGTTTCTTTTTTATTCCTCTATCCCTCATTAGTTTCTTTACTTTTTGGACACCATCCCATCTGCCCAAGTCTGCATAAATGTTTGAGAGAAGAACATAAGGTGAAGCACTTTTAGGATCCAATTCAAAAACAAATGTTGCCACAAACTCTGCTAGCCATATATTCTTACTAGATCTACAAGCTGCAAATAAACCCGTCCAGACAACATCATCAGGTTTCACTGGCATTTTGATTATGAAATTCAGGGCTTCCTCAAGATAGCCAGCCCGGCCAAGAAGGTCAACCATACATGCATAATGATACATATTAGGTATAACGTGGTTGAAGTATCTGCAGCCCTCATCCACTAGACCTGCATGACTGCATGCGTATAAAACACTAACAAAGCTTACATGGTTAGGATTGGTTCCAGACTGCTTCATCCGTTCAAAGAGTTCGAGGGTGTCCCTACCATGGCCATGCAAAGCATACCCTGCAATCATTGTAGTCCATGAGAACACATTCCGATCATACATCTTATCAAACAATTGGCGGGCCTTTTGTATCCTTCCACATTTTGCATACATGTCTATCAGGGCATTCACAGCTACAACTTCAGAAAGTTGTCCACTCTCAATTACTCTATGATGAACCTCCACACCCCGTTCCAAAGCTCCTGTTTTTGTGCATGCTGAGAGGATGTTGGAAAAGGTGAACTGATCAGATTGGACATCTGCTCGTTGCATTTGGTTATAAACCTCCAAAGCTCTTTCAACAAGCCCATGTTGTGAATATGCTGCAATGATTGTATTCCATGAAGCCAAATTTCTCTGCGGCAATTTATCAAACAATCCATGTGCCTTCCGTAAGCTTCCACATTTTGCATACATGGCTATCAGGGTATTCGCCAGGACAATATCTGACAAAAACCCATTTTCCAATATCCTTCGATGGATTTCTACGCCCTGTTCCAAAGAACCAATTTGAGTGCACGCTGGGAGGATGCTACCGAAGGTCGCTGAATTTGGCTTTACACCCACCATTTCCATTTGGGTAAGAATCTCCAAAGCCTTTTCAAGAAACCCATTTTGTGCATATCCAGCAACAACAGCCTTCCATGAGACGACATTCCGCTCAGGCATTTCTTCAAAAAGACTTAAAGCCTCGTCAAGGACAGCATTCTGTGCATATCCAGAAATGATTGCATTCCACGAGACCACAGTTCTTTGAGACATTTTGTCAAACAGTTCGCGTGCCTTGTGCATGATTCCACATTTCGCATACATATCTAATAGCGCATTGCCAACCGGAACATTTGACAAAAAATTGCTTTCAATTATTGATCTATGGATCTCCGTACCCTTTTCCAGAGATTCCACTGAAGCACAAGCTGGAAGGATGCTGGAAAAGGTGAAGCTATTGGGTTTAACACTCGTTTGTTGCATTTGGTTAAAGAGTGTCAATGCCTCTTGAGAGAACCCATGTCTTCTGTAAGCTCCAATTATGGTATTCCATGAGCGGAGAGGTGGGTTACTCACGTTGTCAAAAACTGCGCGAGCGTTCTCTAAACTACCCAACTTATCATACATACTAATAAGTTTACTTTGTAAATGAGTGTGCGTGGATAATTTAAAGCCCCTGTCATTGTCATTGATGTGAAGGTGGATGTGCTTTGCCTCTGAAAGGGCATTCTTGGCAATGCAGGTCTGCAACAGTTGAATATATGTGGAGGGGTCTACATGAAGTTTGTTTGTACTAAGCAGAATGTGAATTACCCCTTTCAAAGAACCCTCCCTGCAGAGATCTCTCAGTTTGAGCTTGATATCAGCCATAGATTACATTGTAAGTGTTTTTATTCACAGTTTGCTGGAAGACTGAGGGAATCATTTCTGGATTTTCTTCCCCGCATTGTTGTTGTCCTTGCTACATATTGAACATGGCAATCGCGAGTATGGACTCTGTCTGGAGTAACAAGAGTTCCCACTTAAAAGGAATATGGGGAGAGCATAAGGCTGTGATCTCTTGGTCTTATAGAAAATCTGTCTGCTAGAGGTCATTAAAATCTTTCTTTCATTCAAGGTGAATGGATTTCAGCCAAAATTTTCAGCCAATTAACAAATCAAACTCTTTATCTTCTTTTTTTTTTTAAAATTAGTGATTTTTTAAATAAGTTTTCTCTAAATCTATTAAAAAATATCAATGAACATTATTTTTTTGACGTCAAAAATAAAATAGTTCAATTTTTAACATGACAGAGTTCAAACTAGTTTGGTATTGGAGATACGAAAAAACGATAAATATTTTTTAGAATCATGTAAAAGATGTTTGACAATTGTACGATAAAAAGATGATTAATTTGATTAAATTATTTGTTGGAAATTGAGTTATATTTAAATCTATGATGGATAAGTCGTCAAAAGGGTTGGCAATTCCTCCAACAATAAATGAGAGGTCCTATAAGTTCAACCATTGATTGGTCCACGAAAAAATTTAACATGGCATCAAAGTGAGGCAAAACTAAGATATTGATCACCTAAGCGAGGCCAAACTAAGATATTGATCCTCTTTAAATCCTTTCCAAGATCAATGGTAATGTCATAAAAAGTGGTCACCTAGGAGGTCCTCTTTGTCAATAGATTCTATCAAACAAGATATGACGAGTGTTGAGCTACTATCTACACACCCAATGGTCTTTATATTTCCCTTAGTGGGTGCACCACCTTGATAATCCATGTGGGGTCCAAGGGAGTTTCTAGTATGCTCATTGTTATCTTAGAGTTTGGCCTATTTTATGTGAAGTTGGGCATTCCATGGCTAGTTCCTATAGGTGTGAACCCCTCCATTGTTCATAAGTGTTTGAAGTTATCCCATGAGAGAAGTGTGCACATTGTCCAATAAACTAGGTACCAACCACTAGTTTTGCATGGGGCCTTCACCCTTGATCCTTTTTGGCCTACTCTAGTTGGACCTTTAGTTCCCCATGAGAATCTATTTTACAAGACACATCACAAGAATAAGACTAGAAAATTAGCATTTGTGTCAATTTAGACAATAATTCCTTTGGCTCCTCTTGCATCTGCTTTTGCACGTTTTCCAACGTTTGCATCACAGTGTGTTTCATCTTTAGCTTCTTCCTTATTAGGAGTTAAGGAAAAGTGTGTTCGTCAGGGCAGGCCTCCTAATCCACAAAAGGCCAAGTAATCCCAGATGGTGTCTTATGTTCCTTCTATTGGAATACTCCAAAGCACTAAGAGGGAGGGGGGGGGTAGATTAGTGGTATGTAAAAAAAATTCAATTTAACAACTAAATGCTTCAACACTATGACACCAAAGCATAGACTAGACCATAGAACACATATAAAAGCATTGAGGCATATATCCACCAACATAATGCAAGAGACATATATGCATATCACATAACACAAGTATTTGAATGGAAAACCCTTGAAGGGTAAAAACCCACTATGCAAATGAACTTCATTAAGCCCGACTAGCCAAAACCTCACTAGTTACAATATTTGCCTCACTGGTTACAATTTATGCCTCAATGGAAACATGAGCACCAACTCAAACTATTTATAGGAGCACCCGCTCCATTTACAGCAATCACATATCAAAAAAAAAATACAAAGTGTTACTACGTTTCTATATAAATAGTTGTTCAACTTCTCTCATCTGCAATTATAATCTTTACAATACAAAACTCTAATCAACTTCTCTTACTTCCAAAACATGACAATACAAAACTCTAATAAACTTCTCTTATTTGCAAAACATGACAATACAAAACTCGGATCGGTGTCTTATGTCTTATCACAATCAACTCTGCAAACACATCATTAAAAATTTGTCTTTCAATTTCAATGAATATCTATACAAAGAAGATAGTCATGCAAACTTGTATCACCATCTTTCTCTCAACATAGATTTAATATGCATGTTAGTACATCATTGAACTATGATATTTTTTATCATATTTTTCTTTGTAATTTACACACACACACACACACACACACTTTGTATCATCAAAATCTTCCACCTTAGAATGAATGGATCAAAATACCTTTCTTATTGTTGACCAAATCAGTTATCAAATGCAATTTACAACAATTACACTGAAGAAGAAAGGTAATTGTCTGTCTATGTATACTAATCAAGAAATAATTGTTGGGGATTTGACAAGTTTTAAATTTGAACCATCAATCTTTTGTCTCCCACCCGTGAGGAGGGAAAATTGGATTAATAGATAATACCTGCAAAATAGATTAGAGGATCCAACCATAAAATATCCTACTCTATGCATAAATTCCTATCTCATTCAATAAATAAAGCAAATATGATATATGCATCTTAACATAATTCAAATAAAGAAATGCAAGGATATCACCAAAGTTCTTCCTTGTTTCTCTCTTATGTGTGGGAACTCGAAATTGCTCCTTGATATGATAGCACAAAGATTCAAAAATTGTAGTTAAGGAAATTGTGAGGAATCGCCCTCTTTTATAGAATTATGGACTTCAATGGACGGTTCAGATTAAGGGGCCTGGGCTAATAATGAATGACCAAGATTGATTGATAGTGGACTAATTTGACAGATTACTCAGACTGAATGATAGTAAACTGGTACATGACAAGGTTGATTCGGGAGTTAAATTGGCTAATTGACAAAGGACTAACTGCATGACTAAAGACTGTATATGTAATTGATTGCATTAATTAGAAGACCGACTTGATTGACCAGATGAATTAATAGTCAGTGGAAGTTAGAGGGGTGGAACAAAAGAATATAATTAGCATTAAATAATTAAAAAAAAATATTAAATTGGGTAATGAGGGGGAATAAATAAAATAAATATTTTATTTATTTTTAGCGGACTTAGTTAGCATTGGACAAATGGAATAATTAAATAAAATAAAAATTTATTCAATTATAGAAGGAATCATTAATAATTAAATAATTATTTAATTATGGTGAAAAGAATGAGAAAAAATGTTAATTTAATTAAAGTTGGAGAGAAGGAATCAAGTAAAAAATAAAAAATTAATTAATATTAGAAGAATATTAGACAAAAGTAGACGAATATTGAAGAAACATTAAATGGATGTTAAATAATTAAATAATCAAGTAAAATCATTCGATTATGGGAAATTAGAGGGAAATGATGATTTTGAAATTTAAATTAGAAGAATGACACACAAATTAATTAAATAAGAACATTTATTTGATTAAGAAAGAAATTGGTGGGGTTCACCACTTAGTGTGTTAGTTAAGTAGTGGTGTTGTTTTTGTCCCCACTCAAGTTCAAACCTTTGTTGGGCCATTGTGATCGCAGGCTTGTGCCTTTTCTAATCCAATGTGCTCGCGGGTTAGGGCCTCAACTTTGTAATAAGGGGATGAGGTCCCTCATTTGTGGCCTCGCCGGTTCATAGCTCCAGGTCAAAAGTGTTTCACGTGGAGCTAGAGGGCATATTGTACCAGCATCATTGGTCACATTAAATATTTTACCATGCACTTATTTTACCTTTTTTTAAATTAAGACAAAAATTAGTGTTAACATCGCGCACAAGCAATGGGACAATTTTAGGTGTCTACATTTTTCCCCTCTTTGAGCCAATGTATTTTCAGGCATTGTTTCAAAGAATAAATAGTGAAAAACTTTCCCTGGCAGGCTTATGGTAGCATGTAGGTAATATGGTGCCGCCTCAAAAAATTGAGCAAATAATACAAATAGGAGCTTAGTTTTTCGATAAAGTGACCAAGACTGCATAAATGTGATCCATTTGGAACACATGTTTGACTAGAAAAAGTAATGGGTTGTAGAAGTCAAATTATTACATGACCAATACAAAAGGGAGGGGTTATCAGTCTACCGAGGAGGGTTGGGGAGTATATATATCAATCCAAAAGGGTCATTGTGCACATGCCTTTGGAGTTTGAAGGAAAGAATGAGGTCTTTGAGCACATTTAGAGAGCAATGACGGGCATCAGACACAGGGATCACCTAGGGAAGAAGGTCCAGATGTATCATCGGGCAGATGGAACAAGATCGACGGTAAGTGTAATCACCTAAAAATGGCTTAGTTAAACCATTGGCCCCTAATCTCAATTAATATTCTCTAAACCCTATTCAGAGGATCAGAACTTAGTCAAATCACCAACTCAATTGAATCCAAGCCAAATTACATAATAAGGTTAATCCACCTAGTTGCATAATTAATTTCAAATCAAGCATTAAAGGTAAATCATCAGAAGGATTAAAACATTTAATGAATAGTCCTAGCACAATTAATTAAGTCAAAATAATTAAATCTCATTGCTAGACTTATTAATTGAATGATTTAATTAAATGAATTTGTTTCTAATTCATCACTAGGAGACAAAATTCAAACTCCCAACCAATCAAAGAGAAAGCACATTGATCAAGGAGGAATCAATCTCAACCACACATGGCAACTACTTCTTGGCCGTCTAATTCCTATGAATTCTTATAAAAGTACATCAACCCAAGCTTAAATCATATCTAGAATTCATGTAAGAAGGCTATGTCAATATCATTCTTGAGCATTTTAGATTAAGTTTCATATCATTTTAGTGTTAATTCTGCATTTAGCTCTCAAATTCAAGATGGAATAGTGTTAGTTCTTGCATCTTGTAGTTTAAATTTCATTCAATTGCACAATTATCGTAGTAATCATCCCAAATTGCATTGTTGTGCATGGTTTTCAATGAATCTTCCATTTTATAAATGTCTAGTCACTAATCTTAGCTTCAATTCTGAGAGCACATTTTAAAGCAAATCAAACTCATTCTAAATAGGAAGCAATAAGCCACTCTTCGTTGGTTTCATTTTATTTTCAATGAAGTGTATCTACTAACCAATGAATTTAATAGTTTATTGAGTGCACTACAACTCTCATTATAGGTTCACATTTTGACACACACATTTTTGGCGCCCACTGTGGGGTTGGATACTAGATTTAACCTCAAAATTTATCAAATATTGTGTTGAAATGACATCTGGTTCATTTTGTTTCACATGGGAAGGTAAAGCAGTCTGTACAAAAATCTTCAGAATCCTATTGTTTCACATGGACTAACAAATCATTTCGTACGAAATTCTGGCTAATTATCTTATTTTGCATGGGCATGTGTCTTATTTTGCATGGGATTATATTTTCGTATGGCACAGTAAATAACTTTGTACAAAATACTTATGGATTTTTTTGTTTCCTATTGCCTGGAAAATAATTCCATACAAAAATATGCTTTGATTTACATTGTCATTTCAAAAATAGAGAGTATTTTTAGGTTAAATTAGAGTTTGATCTTGGATTTATAACACTAATCGCAGCTTGTTATGTCTCTGTCTGATTGATTTTGCAGCCTAACCTATCAATGCAGGTCATTTGTCCAAGAATTACACTTGTCAAAGTGCACAATCAAGAAAACAAACACTCAAACTACTAATGAATTGTGGTTGCAAGTTTCCTATAAAATAGACCAAACTTTGTGCTTACTTTTGACTTCTTGTATTCATTTCTAAAGCACTTAGTTTAAATTGGATATTACCCAATAAGTTCTCAAACATGCTAGGGGATTATTCTCTCACGTCTTAGGATGTGATAAAAAACCTAGAAGCGCAATTGTTTGGTTTGGCTTGGGAACCTCCATAGGTGGTAAAGGAATGTGTGTTTGGCTAGCTTGGGAGAAATATCTTGAATAGGAGAGTATGCTCTTTTCCCTTTGGTAAAATCATAAATTTAGAACTCAAGGTGTCGTCTATTTTACTTTCATGTCTTCCTATTAGAGAGCCTGTCGTTGAGGGAAAAATCTCACGGGAATGACTCAGGTGGGAACAAGGAAAAGATATCCTCTTCCAACCCCACTATAAACAAATCCTCCCTTTGAGATTAAAGTTTTGGGAGACAAAGATAGTTTCTACCTAGTATTCGTGGGACTATAGGTCTCAATCACACTTGCGCAACCATGATATCTTGTATGATTCATGGACTATCTTCGAAACAAATTCCCTAACTAAGCACCATAGAATAGAATCCACTCGGTTCACCTCTGAAAGCTTGATTACCCTTGTACAAGGAGGATACCTCCCCAAGATCACTCACCATATCGTGCCTCCATTGAACGCTTGGAGTCAGATAATACAATATTGTTTGACCCATTGCCTAATATTTGATGACCATATTCTGATTAGGTCTTTGTGTGGTGCCTAAGTGCAGGCAAGGATATTCATGCTAGGCCAATTCCTCTGGGATAAAGCGTGCTTGATTTGAGACCCTAGAAACAAGATCCAATTTTTTTTTGGCGTGTACGTCCATGATACTAAAAAGTGGAAAAAATTCATCCCGACATGCTCACAATAAACCAAATTTGGCCCACGTCAATGGAAAACTAGTCACCCAAGCAAATTTTTGCATCAGACCCCATACTTTGTTGTATGAACCAAAATCAAAACTTAGAGTTTCGCATCATCTGGAGCCTTATTTTGTATGAACCATAATCTCAGTTCACAAATTTTCATATTGAATCCCCTAAATTTTTGTATGAAGTTGCCTTCCATCCTATCACACCTGCTACATTTTGGTTCATATATTGTATCAGATTCAGAGGCTACTTCAGGACCTTTGACATCAATTTCAGGTTTCAATTCAGATACCCATTTGAATCTTCTTCATGTTTAGTTACCATATCTTTTCAAATTGGGTCTTATACCCCTGTTGTCATTACATTTTATTTGTTTGATCATATTCCTTATCAATCTGGTGTTCTAGCTTGTCTTATCTCAATATAATCTACTTAATCAATATGATCATAATATTATCATCATCAGGTAATCAAACCCCACCCAAACATCTTTGATCAAATTCATCAAATTGTCAACTAATCTCTACATTTTGGACAAGTAACACTACCACTCACTTGGATCTTGATCATTCAATCTTATCACAATGTAGCTTTGGTTATACTTGATTTTTGTGCCTGTATAAACCAGGACTAAACGTTAAAAACACAATCCTAATTCAATGGGAAAATATATAGGTACTTTAAAAAAATGATACCCTCATCATGTCAAAAATTCAAATTTGTGACAAAGACTCTGATTCAAAATCAGTACTTTTGAAATAAATAATAATGGAAAAGCAAAGGAACTTAAACAATCCAAGAGAGCTTGGTGAGGGAAATAATATTACCATGTGAAAACTAAATCCAAGAGCATTCACCAAGTGATCTAAAGGAAAAGAAGACAAGATGTTTTATAAGGGGAAAAGCAAATAAAAACCCCTTGTGATATTATGAATGAGGCCATAGCCTAAAGAAAGAAAAGAGAGAGAGAAAGAAAGCAAGATGCTCATTACAATAACTTCATCAAGTGAAATGAGAGAGGAGTGTCTCTTAAATAGAGATGAGAGAGAGGAATTAGAATGTAACTCCCAAGTCTATGATTTCCACCATTCATAAGTGTGTGTGACAAGTGTCAATATCCTCTTAAGGAGGAATAAACTAATTTCCTTTTTAAAGGAATTACAAAATATGAGTTGTCCTCCCACTTGGACTAGAGGACAAAATACATGTAGGGATTCCATAGGAATCTCGTAATAAAATAAATAAATAAAAGGAAAGATTAGATATTCTAACACCCACCTTTAATCTTTACTAGGGGTGTTTACAACAAGGGGTATTAAACCCAATTTGTACAAAAATCAGCAACTTGATCTTCAATATAAGGAAGAAATTATATTGTCTTCAAGTTTGCAAGTGGTCTTCTTGAAATGTGATGTACAAGAAGCTTTGGTACAGCCAAGAGAAGTGGATAAGTCCTTTAAATGTCTTCACATGGAATTATATGTACATCTTCAAGTAGTCTTATGATTCATAAGACATGTGTAAATGAATTGATGTCTTTAATGTGCCTTGATGGATCACCTGAAACATAGAACAATAAAACAAGGCAACTATCCACAAGTAGTCTCATATTCAAGTTAGTATATCTTTGAAATTTGTAACATCAGAATATAATTTTAAGAAAAATCCCATAGTGTAAACTAAGATAGAGGGTTAAAGATAAATATAATTTGTTCACCAAAATACAATGGATCTAACATGATATCAAGAGAAACTAAATGCTCAATGTCTCAAAATGAATAAGTTAGGTATGAAAGTATTTATAAATGCTCCCATGAAAGAAATATACTAATACACAAATGACCAAATACAAGGCCAACTAATGAACCTATAAAAACACTGCGTCAATCACATGGATATAGATAGTACACTAATGAGTTATCTCACTGCAAGAGAATGGGCTGCAGTTCCACCACCTGCATAACTCACGATCTAAGCAATGAAGAATGCAGCGCATTATCACATTAGTACATTAATCAAATAAATATGAGAGAGACTGATAAATCAGTAGAACATGAGACTCAAGAACCGAATCAACTCAAGGTCCTAATTTTCCAAGCATGTTTACATTTGAGCACCAGAAGAAAATATTATGAGTAGTAACAACATATTGCCTTCAAGTAAATGTGAAACTGGCCAAGGGAAACTCCATAAATATAATCCTCTCAATGAGGAACAACTTGGAGGGAAAATTCATAGAAAGTAAGTGCACACCAACAATGGGATGAAGGAATACTCCACAGGTCCCTTCAAATAAATAGGCAACTATGAATCGGTTAGAACTGATGGGTCCCCCATAGTTAACCGTGAGAATTGGGCTCCCGATACAACTTACAAAGAAAATGCAATAAAATGCATATCAATAAATGGTATAAAACCATAAAATACAACTATGTGCAAATAGATTGATAGCAATTCAAGCTAATCAATATAAAATGAAGGCAATAGTGTAAGATAATCACATAAACCTGAATAATGAAGATAACTAAAGTGATAATTGTAAGAGCAATATTAATGTTAATGATATCAGTTAGAAACTCCATTGAAGGTGAACATGAGTACTAATTTGAAAGCATGTAACTTGCTCGAAACAAATTTATAATCAAGAATCAAACGCTTTGAAGGAAACTAAATTCTAATTGTTTATTTTTCTTTTACTTTTAGAGAAACGTATATTTTAACAAAATAGATTGAACAAAATAAGAGAATGCAGTTATTAATATAGGTAAATGCACAAGGGATTGCAATTTAACTGAATGTTAAATGATAGAGTAAGCAAGGAGCTTAATATTTAAGAAATTTTATATTTGTGTTATTTTTAAAACAAATATAATTTTAAACAAACAGATTTAAATGAATTTCGGAGTATGAGACATTAAATTTGCAAAATGGGATTTAATACATGAAATAATAGACAAAAATAGACATTCTATTGCAATTTAACGCAAAGTTAATCAAATTTTGAATGGTTAAATTATGATTTAAAAAAAAATTATTTATTTTTTAAAAATGTAAAACAATGAAATTTAAGTGATGAAGAGGAAAATAAATCTTGAATTGGATTATTAAATGGTAGAAAAAAGAATGTATTAATGTTTTTTATTAAGGTAACAATGGGTTTTGAAGGGGCCCCAAAACCCTATACACAGTGGGATCTTAAGATAGAGCAGTGATAGATCCCAAAACTAGATAGATCAGCCAAAGCCTAAGACGATCACTCACCACGGAGAACACAAAATAAACTTCCAAAAATGCTACAAAAGATGAATCATTGGAGAACAACTGCATTAGGAATGAGAACTATCCTTCCATCCCCTTCTTATGGGATCGAAGGGTCATGTCAAATGAAGAGGAAGAATTTTTTAAAAAAATCTTATAATAGTAATCCAACCATTTTCAACCTTGGCATTCGCATTCTGCCAACACAAAGGATCCACAATTGAAGACCTAGCTCCTAGCAGGGGAATAGAATCTTCCAGTGAAACATTTAGCATCGGTCCATCAATAACCCCAACCATAGATCTATCTATCAAAGGAGATGTCGAGCCAGAACTATTAGGGCCCAACATGCCAGCCAAGCCAGCATCCCCAAACCTACCAGCAATAATAGCTGACCGAAAAGGAACAAGTTTAGCACCAGGAGCAGACCCACCACTAGCCAAAACTAGCAGAGAAAGAGCAGAATCATTTCCAGCAGAAACAAAGTTATTACCAGCAGCCACCATAGAAGGGGCAGCTAGAGGAATAACAGAATTTTCCTTCATACCAAACTGAGAGTAACTTTTGTGAACAGTATAATGTTGTGTAGATGCCCCCTTCCACCAAGAGGGAGAAGATTTGTTTTTCTTAATTTCCAAGCCACATTGGGAAGAAACATGGCCAGTCTTAAAGCATTTGCGAAATCTGAAGGGAATACCCTCATAGTCAAGTTTTTGGATCCAGGATCCTAATGTTGATTCTATATTGATTTCAGATGGGAGACCCATCAAAATGTCAAGATCTACTAAAATACGAACAAAAGTGGAATGATATATATTTAAGGAATCATGATCCAACATCAAAAAATCCCCCAAAGACTCCCCCACCTCCTCAAGGATAGAATCATGCCAAAGGTGAAGAGGGAGATTAGGTAGTCTAACCCATATAGGGACCTTATTGAAGACTTCAGATGAAGGATTAAATTCCTGATGCAGGTTTAATCATAAGCATATAAATTTATCTTCCTCCCAGCAAAAAAATTATCACATAGGATCTTCATTCTATCCTCAACCTGATCAAACTTATAAATGAAAAAACCCTTTCACCATAGGAAAGATGTGAATCGTACCTGAAAGCAAAGGTTCCCATTTATGGGTGACCCAATCATGCAAAAGGGAGAGGCTAGGCTAGAAATCCCGAAAGCGGCAAATCAACCCATGACCTTTACAAATCTTTGTACTATTCTCCAAATCCCCTCCAGCCTTAGAAGAGAGCCTGGCTGAGAGGGAGCCACACATAGGAACTAGAGTAGAGACCCTAGATCCTTAAACAATAAGGTTAAATGATTTAGATTTAAGGAGAGTAAAGGATTAGCAATAATAATAATCTTAAATAATATATATATTAAAACTATTGTAAAACAATGCATTTATGTTTTTTTTTTTAAACTAGTAATAGAAAACCAAGATTAGAGAAGTAGGCTTACGCAGAGGAGTTACACAAGAGATTGTAGAAAGACCATCAAAAGTAGAAAAGAGTTAGAGTTAGACCAAGAACAACAGGGAAGCTGCTCAAGAACCTGAGAGCCTACTCAAAGGAAATGAGAACCTACGCAAGGAAGGATGAGTAGAGACTAAAAAATAATACCAAATATTGTTTTGAGTCTGATTGTATTGGAAAAATCGATGTAGATATTGACAGTGCTCCATAATTAGTTGCGCCTTGGTCACCATGATTAGTTGTAGTTTCAAACTTAAAACATTTTATTACTAACAAATTATACTTTCTCAGAGTTTAAAATGATGTGCTGGGAATGAAAAGAGATGCATGCGAAGGGAGTAAGGTAAGCAACTGAGATGCATGGGAAGAGGGAGAGGGAGAACAATGCACAGCGAGCGAAGTGGGTGAGCAGACAAGCAGCAAGTGGAGAAGAGAGAAGACTGTGTGAGAGGTAGCATGAGGGTTGCGCAAGAGAAGAACAAGGGAAGTGAAGGGAGGTTGAAGTGACCAAAGAGCTGATTCAAATGCCAAGAGATGATTCAAATGCCAAGAGCTAATTCAAATGCCAAGAACCCTATGCAAGGAGAATTTATAAAGATGTTGAACCTTGGGTGAAGAAAGCTGCACAATGATAGTGATTGGTAGGTTTTTTTAAATTGTTGTGCAAGAGAAGAGAGCAGGAGCTCCCACAAGAAGAGAAGAGAGAAGTAAAAAATCTGTATATTTATAGATTTAAACATAGAGCAGAGATAAATTTGAATCTAACAATAAAGGAACTGATATGAATGCATGTCATTGATGATTCCCATTAATAGGAGCGCAAAAGATAGATTATCGACCAAGGAACTTGCAAGTCAAAGTCCCTTTTACGATGTGGAAAGTCCCCATATCTGGAGCATATTTAAGGCATTATTTTAGAGTCTCATTTGAATAAATGCCAAGAGAAGTGGAAGGATAAATATGAAGGATAATTGGGGAGGGGGTGCTCATTCCACGAGTGCCAAGAAGCATTTATCACTCTGAGGTGGCTGGAGTGTTTTTTTCAAACCTATATGATCTATTGCGGAATATGAGACACTAATGGAAATAGCCCAGACATGCGTGAAGCAATAATTTGTGACTCTGCATATATTGGATAGAGCGATAAGAAAGTATTATGTGCATGGGTCGAAGGCATGGGTGGGAGGAATTATCCCAATCTAGGAGTTAGAAAAGAACATGGTGATGCTCCGATTGTTAGACATTATTAAGATAGGATTATCCTAGAGAGATCAAGGCTACCTCTGACTTGAAATGACACAAATTTCTTGCATGCTTACAACAGAGATTATGATAGAAGTATTAACTGTATTTTATTCTATCGTACTATTGATACAATATTGTACCAAAGGACCAATTGCAAACCCAAGTGGGTTTTCATGCAAAAATGGAAACTTTGGAGTGGTGGAGATCGAGAGCAGTTTCAAAGAATTAGTTGCATGAAGGAAGACTAAAAAAAAACAGGCTAGAAAAATAGATTTAGAACAAGAATACAAAGTTACATTTTTATTAGACAACAACTCGTATGAAAATATAATGTGAGATTTGAAGTTTAATATAAAGGTTTTTTGATGTGTGCAAATAAATGATAAAAAAAGTTTCTTTTGTATCTAAATCAAACTTCAATATGGAAATCCCTTGAGAAATCAGACAACAAATATTATGAATTAGATTTAGGAAAGACAAATAAGATGATTTAATCAAAGATCATTCCTAGTGATTATTAGGACAAATGTATTCCCTATAGATCGCTAGTTCAAAAGAATAATTAATATGATGTGTAAACCCTTGCGGTCTCCTGATAGAGGATACAACCTTAAAATTTCAAGAGAAATGCAGATTTGAAACTAAGATATCAAGGTAGTAAGAAATATGCAATGGGTCTAGAAGTGAACCATCCAAACAAAAAAAATTCAAACTCTACTCTTTGGCAGCAAGCCATCCAAAGAGGGTTAGAAAAAAACTTAAAAGAGATCTAATAGAAATCCTGCAATCACAAATGTTAACAAAATGTGGTTGAGTTATGTAATGGAATCCAAGCTTATTTTCAAATGCTAATATTGTAAACAAATATTAAATCTACAAAACCACAGATTAGATAAAAAATATCCAAACAAGGAGTGCTCCATGAATGGTAACCTCTGACATCTTTCTACTCAAAACAAGGATTAGTAACCTTCTTTGATACCATGAAAGAAATAATAATGGAAGAGAAAAGGAAATTAAACAATCCAAGAGAGCTAGGTGAGGGAGATAATGTTACCATGAGAAAACCAAATCCAAGAGCATTCACCAAGTGAGCCAAAGGAAAAGGAAAAAAGATTTTTTATAAGGGGAAAAGAAAAGAAAAACCCCTTGTGATATTATGAATGAGGTTATATCCTAAAGAGAGAAAACAAAGAGAGAAAGAGAGAAAGATGCTCATAACAATAACTTCATCAAGTGAAATGAGAGAGGAGAATCTCTTAAATAGAGATGAGAGAGAGAGAGAGAGGAATTAGAATATAACTCCTAAGTCTATGAATTCCACCATTCATAAGTGTGTGTGACAAGTGTCAATATCCTCTTAAGGAGGAATAAACTAATTTCCTTATTTAAGGAATTACAAAATATGAGTTGTCCTCCCACTTGGACTAGAGGACAAAATATTGTAGGAATTCCATAGGAATCTCCTAAATAAATAAATACAAGGAAATATTAGATATTCTAAAAACTTTTCACAATAATCAACCCCTCTACATTAATTTTCAGATCATCAATATCAATTGTTCGCAGTTCAACACAATAATTCTTGTATGTCAGGATATGACTTTGAAAATCATGCTAATTATAGAAACCATAGCACATGTAGCATTAATAGCACACATGAAGATAGCTCTGATGAAGAGAGCATAGAAGAAGATAGCCAAAAATTTCAACAAGACAAGCTATTTCAAAAGATGATGCAAACACTTTTGCAACTGGACAAAGAAAAATACTTCCTGCACCTTGCTTTTATGGGAGTGAAACTTCCTAAATATTTTAAAGTTGACCGACTCGTAGTGCAAGTAGAGGAAAAACTTTTATCTCTTCTAACAAAACAATTTCAATACTTTCAAAATGAACTTTTGAAAATAAAGAAAGAGAAAAGTAAACCATTAAACAAATACTCCTTGAAGACCATATGTCCCTTTCCATTCAACACAGACTTGTTCATGCCATATTTTCCCTCAAAGGTGGAAATCCCTAAGTATGACAAGTACATCAGAGAAAAAGATCACTAGGATCATGTGAGAGATTTTTTTACTCTTAGCATGGAGTTTATGCATGATCAGATATATCTGATGTGATTATTTTTTATTATTTTGGCTGGTTTTGCTATGGAATGGTTTTCCAAGCTACCTTCAGGTAGTGTCAGGTCTTTCAAAAACTTAATAAAATAGTTTAACCAACATTATTCTTATAATATCAAACACGTGGTCACTATATTGGATCTATATAACACAAAGCAGCAGATGGGAGAAGCCTTCATACTCTTTCTTCAATGATGGAGGAAAATGTTCTCGAGATATCCTCGAAAGATCCCTAAAAATGAAAAACTGGTTATTTTTACAAAAAATCTAGTTTCGGAAATGAACTTTGTACTTTGATTACAACAATTAATGACTTTTGATGAGATGGTTGAAAGTGCTATAAAAATCAAGAATGTTTTGATATGGAAAGGAGAAATCAAAATTTACAAGGAAAACAAATCCTCTAGCAAGTGTAATCTTGCCTCCAACAACAACGATAAATCAAAGTTTTAGAATAAAAATAAGAATGTGGTAAATCATGGAGTTGTGTAAGCCTCCAACATCAAACCTAAGAAGAAAGTATTCAATCTCTCTAGTAACATTCAAGCTGCAAAAGATCCTAACACTACATCGATGCTTAAGGACAATCACAGGTACAATAAGGACAAAGCACCTTGGGCAGTTTAGCCTAATATAATATTTACTCCTCTTGGATAGCCTTTGAAGGCAACATTGAAAACTCTCTTGATGCATAAGATCGTCACATTTCCAAACTCATGACCTTGGGAACCAATATTCAAACCAAAGTGGAGGAATGACAATCACTATTGTGAGCACCACCGCAAAAAAGGTCACAGAACAAACAAATGCATGAAGCTTAAGCATGTGATCCAAGATCTGATTGATAATGAGATAATTATATTGGATGGACATAATACCAATGAGGATCACACAACTTTCAAGGAACCATTTCCTAAGTATGAAAAATGTGGACCTTCAAACTAAAAGGATATTAAAGTGAATTATACATACTCAATGGACATCGTGATTAACATGATCAAATTTGTTGAGAATTTAGTTAATGTTTTCATTATCAAAGACAAGAAAGAACTTGAGTCTTCCAGCACAGTAACTTGGAGCCAACATCTAATGGTTACCCTCAAAGGTGTATCCTCCAAAAAACTTGTGATATCATCTTCCAAACCTTCAATGTCCAAACACTCAGTCTCATCGACATCCTCAACAAACTATAACTTGACCGATCACTTGCAACGTACCCCCACTCATATTTCTATTCTTAAATTACTCAAAATCTCACCATCACACAAAGATATCCTTGAAACTTCCCTTCTTGAGACCATTTTTGCAAAAGACTTATATGTTAATCGAATCCAAGCAATGGTGGGTCACTTGACTTCAACCCACTATCTATCCTTTTCTGAGGAAGATGATAAGTCGCTAGTCCATCCGCATAATCAGTCTTTGCACATAGAGGTATTAATCCACAAATATTGATTCAAATGTGTCGTGATAGATGGAGGTGTTGGTTTGAATATCTATATGTTCAATATAATCAAAGCATTGGGTTTCTCTAAACATGTTATAGATCCAAGGAGGAAAATTACATTCAAATCCTATGACGAAGAAGAAATATCATCAAAAGGATTATTTTTATTACCTATAAGGGTGGGGCCCATTGAGAGATATGTAATTTTCCAATTGCTTGATCTAGTTCTTTTTTACAACATACTATTGGGCAGACCCTGGATTCATGACATGTAGACTGTACCATCCACATACCATAAGTGTGTGAAATTTCCTTACAATGAAGTAGAGGTAAGCATAGTAGCGGATGCTAGTTATTCGTGCAACACATTGAAACAAGTTTATGATAGCATGATACCACATAAAAGAGAAGCCTCTCAAGATCAACAAGCTAAAATTTATAGGGCTACTATACTAAGGGATTTTGAACAAAAATTAAAAATCAAGGAGACATGAATGGGAGAATTTAAACTTGATTCATTACCATCCATGGCTGATCTACCAACCTCTCCTAGGTATTATGGTAAACTATCATCATCTTCCAAATCCTCTAGCTCTAAAGAATGCACAATATATGATGGGACACTTTTAAAAGCTAAGACTTCTCTTTCCAATGAGAATGAGGAAAAATATGTGTTAGTATGGCTATACAGAGGAGAAGAGGAAAAATCAACACACAAAGTCAAACATGTGGAAATATCTCCCAAAAAGTATGGAAAAGGTTATCATATAATGCAATAAATGGGGTACAAAGGTAAAGGTCCTCTCGGAAAACATAAGGAAGGTTTTATTGAGCCCATTCATGGGAACTTTAGAAATCCCAAAGACAAAATGAGATTAGGGTACAAAGAAGAAGAAGATATCCCACTCATCAGGGATGGTCCAATTTTTTATCATGAAGAAGATGAATCTGAGGAAGAAGTTGAGATTGTACCCCTTTCATGTGAAAGGATACTACATATAAAAGGAGAAAACACTACATATCAAGGAGAACCCTACATCCCACAATAATTGAGGCCACAAGAAGAAGAGTTTTTATCTCAACTATCATCACAAGCAGTGGAACAACACATACAACAACAACAACAAGAGTCTCCTATAACTCAATAACAACAACCTCCTCAAGAGCTTGACAATAGTCTCAATGAGAAAGAAACACCAATGACTATTGCTCATTTCCTGAATAGATCAATGTTGGCATAACTATTGCAGAGCAATGATGTGAAATAAGTGGTTGATATGCCAGGTATGGTTGAGCAATGATCAGTTATGGTATTGTCATTGATGTCAAATATTATCTTTATAAGTCATTGAAGATGATTGTAGAATACATCATGCTAATGGTAATATCTTAAGGTGTGGTTATATAGAAGTGTTTGGAAACATGTTTCGAGAACACAAGTTAAATCTTAAATAGTTATGATGACTGGTGAGACTAGTTTGGAGAAGCTAATTAGAGACAATGAAATTGGTTAAGACAAAAATAAACTAGAATAAGATGATTATATCATTTTGGTTATGTGCTTGATTATTTTTGTGTTTGGTTGTTTTCTGGAGGTTACTTGAAGCTACTAGATGCTAATCCTACAACCACGACTCATTTGGAGAAAAGATGTGAGATGTTTCAAAGGATAAACAATAATATATGAAAAAGTGTTATGTTTCTAAGAAGCTAACAATTTGATCAGAATCGGTGATTCAAATTATTGTTAGAGTTAAATGTTACTAATTATAATTCATTGCAGAATGTGCATGGATAGCTGGAAATAATTATTTAATGGTTATATCATTAATATGAGTGTGTAGAGATGATTTGAGTAGGCTGGTTGATCAAGAGGGAAAATACTTTATGTAACAATTTGTTTTCTTGATTAAATCCGAAGATGGAATGGCGCGGTCAGTGGATTTCAAATTGGACATAGTGATATGTGAGATGAAGCCAAGTGTATGGTCAGATTAAAGAGGTATTATTTTTTAGGTTTTTCTATGGCAGTAGAAACCGATGAGAAAGATGAAGAAGTATAAACTAGGAAAATGAGATGGTGAACATGTTGTTGATCGTGTGTTGGTGAAGAGAGGAGAAGAGACAAAGGATGCGATCTAGACAAGTGTTAGAGAGGAATGTGAAGAATTTTGTTTGAGCTTCATAGGATTTGATAAAGCAAGGAGGTTTCTATTTCACAGATCATTCTTTCCTATTGTTTCCTAATAGCTACAACAAAGTGCTGAAAATCTTTAAGTGAGATAGATCCTGACAGATCTTTATTGTATGTTAAATCTTGTATGGTGGCACTGTAATAAGTGCTTTAAGTCCTCTCACAAGGCTAACTCTAACAAGCTACAATCTTGCAATGAGATTTAGGTAAAGCCTCTAGCAAGTTTACATTTTTCCATGTATATATAAATACCTTTGACAAGGTAAAGCCTTTCACGGGGCATACTTTAGAAGAGTACAAATTTGTGGGTGCCATCCCCACCATGGTTTTTCACTAATTTGGGTTTCCATGATACCAAAATGGTTGTGTCTTTGTGTTTATTTTTTTGTGACTGCACATTTACTTTTGACTGTTAAAGTTGTTGCTTTGGTAGATAAGTGAAAAGTAGTTAAAAGTTGAAATCGGTAAATTACTGATTCACCCTTTCCCTCTCAGTAATCTCATCATAATTAAGGTTAACAATCAAATTGGAAAGGTGGAAAACATTTGGCTATGGCATAAGAGGTTTTTTCATGTTAATTTTGATAATCTAATCAAATTCAGTAAAAGAAGGTTGTTAGAGGTCTTCCCTATCGTGTGAAACTTGATAATGTTGTTTGTAAAGATTGTCAATTTGGGAAGCTTACTAGTTCTACATTTAATAGTAAAGGCTACACATATGAGAATATACTTGATTTGGTGCATATTGATCTACGTGGTCCTATGAGAACTCAAATTTATTATGGAGACAAGTATTTTATGTTGTTCATTAATGACTTTTCAATAATGATGTGGGCTATGTTACTTAAAGAAAAATCATAAGCTTTTCATATGTTCAAGGTCTACAAAGAAAGAGTGGAAAAAAATTGGTAGGAGCCTAAAATTCCTAAGGTCGAATAGAGGTGGAGAATTCACTTCACATGAATTTGTTTTCTATTATCAACAAGGAGTAAAAATACAGATGTATTCCCTTAGGACACCACAATAGAATGGAATAGCTAAAAGAGGAAACATGTTAGTGGTTGAATGTTCTAGGAATTTTATGATACAAAAGAGTGTTGCACACATGTTCTAGAGAGAAGTTGTCATCACTGTTGTATATACATTGAAGAAAGTTTTGATCAAGAAAGGAGCAGGAAAGACTTCTTATGAACTATGGTATGGACACACTCCTAATGTTAGTTATTTCAAAATCTTTGGTAGTATATGTATGCACCCTAAAATGGTCACCTAGACTTTGGGCCCCATTTATTATTTTATCATTTTATCAATTTTCTAAATCAATGTTTTGCAACATTTTCAATTCAAATCAATTTCCTTGATCAAATTGTAATTAATTCAATTATTCAATTATTTCAATATTTCCTAAGGTTTGATCATTTTTATTTAATTAAAAGATTTA
>MU227701.1:6307068-6329195 GCA_018584345.1 Thuja plicata | reverse complement strand
GAGAGAGAGAGAGAGAGAGAGAGAGAGAGAGAGAGAGAGAGAGAGAGAGAGAGTACTTGTTTACTTTCTAAGTTTGAGCCTAGAATTGCTAAGGATGCACTAAAAGATGAGGATTGGCTTAATGCAATGAGAGAAGAGATAGAACAAATAGAGAAGAATCAAACTTGGATTCTAGTACCCCAATCGGTAGATAAGAATGTGATTGGAACAAAATGGGAATTCATAAATAAAATTGATGAAATAAGAGAAGTGGTGAGAAATAAGGTAACACTCATTTGAAAAGGATATGCACAAGAGGAAGGATTGGATTATGGTGAGACCTTTGCACATGTTGCTAGATTAGAAGGAGTAAGAATACTACTTGTCTATGCATCTTACAATAAATTCAAGGTTTATCAAATGGATGTGAAGTCTACTTTTCTGAATGGAACACTAGAAGAGGAGGTTTATATTGAACAACCTGAAGGTTTTGAGAAGAATGATGGAAAATATTTGGTCTGCAAACTGAAGAAGGTATTGTATGGATTAAAACAAGCACCAAGAGCATGTTATGGGAGACTCCACTCATATCTTATCAAGATTAGATTGGTTATAAAAAAGTGATAACAACAATGTCTATCTATAGGTTGATGAAGGAAACAAGTTACTACTTGCTGAAATATTTGTTGATGACATAATATTTGGAGGTAATGATGACCTAATTAGTGCATTTGATGAACAAATGATAAAGGAGTTTGAGATGTCAATGATACGTGAAATTAAGTACTTCGTTGGCTTGCAAGTTTCACAACTTGATAATGGTATCTACATCAGCCAGTCTCTACATCAGCCAGTCTAAATACATCCAAGAGATATTGAAGAATTTTGGACTCAAGGAATCCAAACCTGTTGGGACCCCAATGGTTACAAGTTGCAGGTTGTCTAAGGATGATGAATCTGATGAAGTTGATCAAACTATGTACTGATATATGATTGGAAAGCTACAATATGTTGTGCATAGTAGACCAGATATTGCACAAGTAGTTAGTTTAGTTGCAAGATTTTCTGCAAATCCTAACTAATCACACTTGACTGCAATAAAGAGGATATTCAGATATTTGAGAGGAGCAACAGAGTATGGAATCTAGTATGGTTACAAAGGAAATTTCTCTTTAAGTGTTTATATTGATGTTGATTGGGTTGGAAATGTGGATGATAAAAAAAGTACAAGTGGTAGAGCATTTTTCTTGGGTGAAAGACTTGTTGCTTGGACAAGCAAGAAGTAGAACTATATTTCACAATCTACTGCTGAAGTTGAATATGTTGTTGCTATCATCAATTGCACTCAGGTGGTGTGGATAAAGAAACTACTTGAAGGTATACAAGAAAAGGTGAGTGAACCTATTTTTATTCACTGTGATAATACTAGTGCAATAAACATTTCTAAAAATACAGTGCTGCACTCTAAGACTAAACATATTGTTATAAAGTATCACTTTCTTAGAGAGAAAGTTCAAGAGAAAGAGGTAAGGTTGGAATACATTCCAGCTGGGGAACAAATTACTGATATTTTTACTAAGCCTCTACCTAAGGATAGGTTTGAATACCTGAGAGGTAAGTTAGGGGTCACTCCCCTATCTGAAATTAATTGAGAAGATGATACTACATCAATCCTATAAATTTATTGTTGTATCTTAACTTGGATTGATGTATTGGTGCCAACTCCTATCATTAGAGTTGTTAAGTTGTAAGAACATGTTGCACAGGAAATCAAAGAGATGGTTGTTGACTGGAATCTTTGGCATTGTCATCAAAGGGGGAGTATTAATTTCCATCAACACGTTGGTAGACATTGGTACAAATATTAGATGCATGCAGTGAACTGAACAGAGTTTATATCTTAGGGGGAGATACTACACAGAATGAAAGCTTCAAAGTTGGAGATGGAGCTGAACCTGAATAATCTATGATGTGATCAATTTGGAGTCAGATTGGTTTGGGACACACAGGTAAAGATAAAAAGAGGTATGTGTTAATTTGTTGTGTTACCATCAATTCCAAAGGGGGAGATTGCTGACATAACTGTTGCAGAGCAATGATTTGAAAGAAGTGGTTTATGTGACGAGTATTGTTGATCAATGATCAGTTATGGTATTGTCATTGATGTCAACTATTATCTTTATAAGTTGTTGAAGATGATTGTAGAATACATCATGCTAATAGAAATATCTTAAGGTGCGGTTCTATAGAAGTGTATGGAAACATGTTTAGAGAACACAAGTTAAATCTCAAATAGTTATGATGACCGGTGAGACTAGTTTGGAGAAGCTAATCAAGAAAAGTGAAATTGGTTAAGACAACAACAAACTAGAATAAGATTATTATATCGTTTTGGTTTTGTGTTTGATTGTTTTTGTGTTCGGTTTTTTTTTCTGGAGGTTACTTGAAGCTACTAGATGCTAATCCTGCAACTGTGACTCATTTGGAGAAAGGATGTGAGATATTTCAAAGGATCAATAGTAATATTTGAAAGAGTGTTATGTTTCTAAGCGGCTAACGGTTTGATCGAAATTGATAATTCAAATTGTTGTTAGAGTCATTTTATTGGTTATAATTCATTAGAGAATGTCCATGGATAGCTGGAAATAATTTTTTAATGGTTATATCATCGAGATGAGCATGTAAAGATGATTTGAGAAGGCTGGTTGATCAAGAGGGAAAATAATTTATGTAACAATTTATTTTCTTGATTAAATATGAAGATGGAAATGTGCAGTCAGTGAATTTCAAATTGGACACAGCGATATGCAAGATGAAGCCAAGTGTATGGTCAGATTGAATATGTATTACATTTTAGGGTTTTCTATGGAAGTGGAAACCTAAGAGAAAGAGGAAACAGTATAAACTAGAAAAATGAGATGGTGAACGTGTTGTTAATCGTGTGTTGGTGAAGAGAGGAGAAGAGATAGAAGATGCAGTCCAGCCAAGTGTTAGAGAGGAATGTGAAGAATTTTTTTTGAGCTTCAGAGGATCTAATCACGCAAGAGGGTTTCTATTTCACAGATCATTCTTACCTATTATTTCTTGATAGCTACAACAGAGTGCTAGAAATCCTCAAGTGAGGTAGATCCTGACAGATCTTTATTGTATGGTAAATCTTCTATGGTGGAACTGTAATAAGTGTTTTAAGTCCTCTCACAAGGCTACCTCTAACAAGGTAAAAATTTGTAATGAGCTTTAGGTAAAGCCTCTAGAAAGGTTACATTTTTCTATGTATATGTAAATACCTTTAACAGGGTAAAGCCTTTCACAGGGCGTACTTTAGAAGAGTATAAATTTTTGGGTGCCATCCCCATCGTGGTTTTTCCCTAATTCAGGTTTCTACGATACCAAAATGGTTGTCTTTGCGTTGAATGTTTTGTGAATACACATTTACTTTTGAATGTTAAAGTTGCTTCTTTGGTAGATAAGTGAAAAGTGGTTAAAAGTTGAAATTAGTAGATTACTGATTCACCCCTCCCCTCTAAGTAATCTCATCATGCCACTATTGACATTGAGGTAGATTTTATACATAAGTATTCTTATCAATTAGAGGAGGGACAAATATCCAACACATTGAAAGCCAAATTATAGGGTGGAAAGATGTAAGAAATGTGAAGGGAAGGTGTAAGAAGAGTGGAAGGGAGAGTGTAAGAACTGGAGGCTAGTTAATAGGAGATGGAGGCTATAAAATAGGAAGGGGGTGGGTGAGGTGGATTTACGAGGAATAAAAAAAATCATTAATGTAATATTCCTCACAAATGGGAAATTAGCATTTATGAAATTAAAAATTACATAAACTAGAAATCATCCAATTAGTTAATAGGTCATTAATTAATTATGGAGACTTAGGATAGAGAATGAATAAACATAATTTATTCATAAAAGCTAGGGATAAATCATAGGTCATTCATCCCAAGAGGACAAATTTGAGAATCATTAACTAAAGCGAAGGAATAAATGTGCAATTGAAGGGATTTTGATGATATTGATGAAGATTAGGAATAATTCTGATGATTTTGGAATGGTTTAGGAAAATGACGAGGCATCGATGATCTTGGACAATGCACTCACAATAATGATGTTTAAAAATGATGAAATAGCATCAATGAACTTTGATGATGCAAGATGATTGATAATAATGAGACATCGATGAACTTGGACAATGCTCCCAAAATAATGATGATCTAAAATAACATAGATGAACTTGGACAATGCTATTGAATTGACCTGAATCAAATGATAATGATAACACATCGATGAACTTTGACAATGTGATAGAATTGATGATGATAGGTTGATAATGATAGCATCGATGAACTTGGACAATGCTATCAAATGGATGATGAAAAGTGACGAGGCAATGATGAAATTTGACAACGCCCTAAGATGATGAGATTGGATCAGTGATGACAAGATTGACCAGATTTGAAAAGGATTGGATTGATTTGAAAGTGATTTGATTCGACATCGACAATCTTGGACAATGCCCTGGAATGATTGGAATGAGTCCAAAATGACACTAGACTGACTAGGAAAAGATTAGGACTGATTTGAAATGTTTTAGGATAATTTTTTTGTGGTTTAGAAATGTTTAGGATTAATTTAGGAATGTTTAGGATAAATTGGGATCGATTAGGAAAATGCTCAATTCAGCTAAGAGGATAGAAAATTAGAAATTAATTGAACAATTCAAAATATTCAATTAACAATGAAAGACACAATGTTGTTACATAGTGAAAAACACATGGACAACATAGAGGAATAATTAGAACACAAAAAAATGTTTCAATTGTAATGCCAAAAATATTAAACACGTAGACTAGCACGCGCGAACCATTTTTTAGCATCTATATCTTGCCCCTCTTTGATACAATGCAATTATGAGCGTTGTGTCAAAGAATATTGAAAAAAATGCATTGAAACATGCCCCAGTGACCAGTGAAAATGGGAGACACAGATGGCCCTCGAGAAATTGACCAAAAAATGCAAGTGATAAGTCAATTTTTTGACAACAAGATGAATCCAAAACAATGAACAGATAAAAAATCAGAGGTGAAATGCAAAAGATACGAGACAAAGAGTGCAAAAAAATCATGACCAACACAAAAGACTAGAGTTGTACGTCCTTCTAGGCAACCAAGTGGCTATAAAAGGGCTTGGAGAGGAGAGGAGAGGTCATTTTCACTTTCTCTTTTGGAAGAATTGGAGCTCTGGAGCTAGGAGAATGGACAAGGTGCCAATGGAGAATCATTGTGGGGAATGAGTGCAAAACTATTGATGGACGAAGGACACAAGACCAGAGGTGAGTACATCTGAGCCTCTTAGTTTTTTTGATGTTTTTCACATCTTTTTAGGCATCTATGAAGTCATGTCCGGGTCAAACATGAGGTTAAAGTGGCATTTTGCAGTCCTAACGCCCCAAGTGCAGTCTTGGATGCACTTGGGCATGCCAAGTGCAGTCTTGACCACACTTGGTTAGCCAAGCTATGTAGTTGGTTAGGCAAACTGCATACTAAGGAAAAAAAAAAAAAGGGCCCGAAAGCTCCGAAATAGTAAAAACAAGGTCAAAACCCTATTGAAGGTTCAAAAATAGGTCAAACATGATTGAACATGGTAAAAGGTGGTCAAATTTGGTTAAACCTAGTCAATAAGAAAAAAAAAGTTATAGAAAGTTGACCTAATTTTCTTGGTAAACGCAGGAGGAGTTGTCCTTGCTACAGACATAGGAGAGCAGGCCGACATGCCTAGATCTGAGACACAGACTGAATGCATATGAGAGAAATATCATAGCTTCATTAGGGTTACATTACATCACCTATATGCTTGAGATTAGGGAAAATTGGGGGTTGATTACAGTATTAGAAATGCAGTGGCATTCAAAGACTAGTTCATTCCATTTGCTGACACGTGAGACTACAATAACATTAGAGGATGTATGACGCATCATTAGGAAACAAGGAGATTAGCATTGCACATATTATTTGAATGTGATGATGAGAGTCTAGACATCAGTGACTATGAGATTAGATGGGAGATACTAGCTGAAAACATGATAGTCTGGTTGTAGTACTATGTTGTGTGATTGCAGGATTACTAGTTCCAGACAAGAGAGGACATTGATTTACTATCAGTTGGGGTATATTTCTCGAGAGGATGATCATAAATGGGACAATATTAATGTGGGGTCCATGTATGATGGTGATGACATACTACCATTTTTATTAGGTAGAATACATATGAGGATTATCTATCAGTAGTAGTATCACATTGTTGCAGATTTGGGCTTACGAGCACATAGCAATGTTTCATCCTATCGCAAAGAGAGTAGTTATTACAGATATTCCATGTGTACTACTATGGTGGGGTACTTGCGTAGGGACCATTGGTTTATTCTTTATACTTCAAATATGCCATGGATACACTGAGGGATTTCACTTGGCGACCATATACAAACTGCCCCAGATGAGGCGTTGATGGAGAGAACTTACCATATTGTAGGCATGAGAGGTATATAATTGGGTGAGCCATCATAGGGAACATGGCTATTGAGGTTCACCTGTGAGAGAGTGCAAAGGTAGTTTGGAGAGAGACATGGAGTGTCGACAGGTAGAGAACTATTTGCACATTTGAGAGGCAGGGTGAGGACATGGAGTTCCCTTCTCAGACCATAGATTGCATATGTAGAGTTTGAGAAGCTATAGCCTAAACAATGGGGAGAAGGTGCATATATTATAGATTCTAGGACCACATTAGAGTATGATCACTGGTTTGCATAGTATAGAACCATTCCCTTGACAGATCTAGATTTACTAGTGCCGAGGTTGCTAGTTCCTAGATCTGATGATGAGGATAGCAGTGAGGAGGAGGAGGATGAGGATGAGGGAGATGAAGATAGTAGTGCTAAGGAGGAGGATGAGGATGAGGGAGATAGAAGCAACACTGATTCAAGAGATGATGATGGGGATGATGACGATGGTGGTCCTAATGCTATGACCAGGCTGATGGAGGAGGATAGAGAGGATCTATGAGATGTTGAGGATATACAAGTGCCTAATGACGGGGATGAGACGGACATGATATAGAGACAACACATTGAAGAGTTGACTTTCCAGATAGATAGATTGACTCTAGAGAGGGACATAGATCGGGCAACGTGGGTTAAAGAGAAATCAACACTCACATCATAGCTAGATAGTTTGAAAGTAGAGAGAAATGCTTTGATCACCTCTTGAGACACAACTTTTTCTAGAGCACAGAGGGAAGAGGAGTCACAAGCATCGACATCATTCCAGATGTCAGTACGCACAAGATAGAAGAGATGTTGGCAAATGATCGGGAGGAAAAGAGATACTGGTGGTGCATGTATGAGAGAGATGTACCGCGAGAGCAGTGGGCATCGAGCTACAGGGCTTCTTCTAGAAGGTAAAATTCTAGGAGGACACAGAGAAACAATGGAGTGCTAGGACTGAGGGGACCACCTATGTTAGGATAGTAGGCAAGAGGGGCTTCATCCTCTAGACAGGGAAAAGAGAAGGAGGATCGAGAGAGTAGAGCATGACATGGGACTCTCTCTAGAAGAGGGACATTTTTTATAGACATACAATAAATTGCGAGCCTGTGGGCCTTAGTGTATACAAACACCTTGATTTGTGTACTCTGATTCTTTTTGAGATACATATGATATGCAACTACTTTATGATGATTTCACTTATGTACATGATGGATTCTTATGCATATGCTTTTACTTTCATGTTATATGATGATGCTTAGATATTGTAATGTATTTCTTTTATGCAATATATACATGCATGAATGTAATATTTTTTGTATTTTGGGAGCTTTAAAAATGTGTGAATGAAAAATGCATATTATTTTTGGAATTTTTGCTTGTTAAATGCATGGATGCATGATGCACATGTTTTTGGTGTACCAGAGTACTATACCAAGATGACTGTGAGGACTGACTGAAGAAGTGTTAGCAAAAAATGGAAATTAGATGAAGAAGAGTTAGTAAGAAGTGAAACTTGATTCCATAAGTGCATTTATTTCATAAGAGATTTATTTTTTATATGTGAAAAATAGATGTGGCACACCATGACATATAAATTCAAGGCGATAATGCAATCCTTTTTCATAAACAAGCACGATGCAAACAGAGAGTGATCCTCACTCACCCTGAAGCATAGAAACAACATGCCCCATAGATTCATGGGAACATCCAACAAATAGAAGAAAAAACAAAAACATTGATCATGAACCATCTTGTCCACTCTCATAACTCAATAATATCATCAAGTAGCATAGGAACATGTCCAAAATAAAACCAATAAAAGATAAAACACTCATTGATATAATGTGAGCCAACAACCATTCTAATCTTTTTGTTACTTGCATTTAGTGTTCTTGTTGAAATTTATTGATTGACATATTGAAAAGGTTGATAGGTTGGATAGGTTGATTGGTTGATATGTTGGATAGGCTGATTGATTGATAATCGAAAGATTGAACAAGTTTGGCTAGATTGAGATATTGATTCACATGGTCTAGATTGTGTTTGATGGAACATGATGTCTTTAAGCCCATTATGATGAGTCTTCGACTGATGTCTGCATGCATGATGATCATTCTGCAAAAGAAAGACAAGTATGTACAAATTTATTGTAGATTTTTAAGAGATTTTTTAATTTTTAGGTTTTTTGAAAATATTTGGACTTTTATTGAGAACATTTTTTTCAGGATATTTTACAATTTTTAGGATTTCTTCATGACTTTTTATGCTTTTTAGGGATTTTTTTCATCATCATATTCAATTTTTATGGTCTTTTTTTTAGGACATTATGAAACTTTTTTTTGAATTTTTCAGGTCTTTATTCAAGTTTTTAGGATTTTTTCAGGTCTTTATGATTTTTTTTTAAAAAGCATTTTTTTAGGCCTTTATATGATTGTTTTAAAGGACTTTTTTAGGTTTTTAATATGTAAAAGTTGTTACATCCAATCTGAAGAAGTGATTAACCCCATGGAATAACCATGTTGGAGGATTTGCCCCCAATTCAAAGTCAAATTCAAATTCAAGCAATGCATAAGAACTCTACCCCCAGACAGAACACAGACTTCATTCAGAGATTAAGGACAAGATATGTACAAACTGGAAGTACCAAGGAGAGGACAAAGAAATATCAACCAACTACAGGCCATAAAGGGGCACTAGGGTTGATGCAAGGAGAAGGATGTGATCAGGGAAGTAAATATCAGATAGAATCATGATAGACATTTGAGAAAAAATTTATTACACGTAGCGCCTGTTTGCTAGGTTTTTATTGTGGTACTTTCCCAAAATGTCTGTTTACCCGGTTTTCACTTTTGGATGAAATTTTTCTCTTTTAGTTCTAAATGTGCATGCCAAGACGCATGTTTACCAAGTTTTCATCAAGGCAACCATTTCTTTTCTTTTTTTCTTTTTTAATAACTTTTTTTCATTAACTTTTTGTAATTTTTTGGTACTTTTTTCAGGAATTTTTTGCAATTTTTTTGTACTTTCTTTAGGAAATTTTTTGGAATTTTTTCAGAACTTTTTGAAAAAAATTGTACTTTTTTTTTAGGATCATGTGTAGTACTTGCAAAGGTGCATACTATTAACTGCTTGTGACAATGGTTCTCCCTCTGGCATTGCAAGTTGATAAACTCTAGACCCAAATACTATAGTGACTATGTAGGGTCCTTCCTAATTTGGTTCAAATTTACTAGGCTTCTCTCTGTGTTGTTGGGTTTTGCAATTCATTTTTAGAGCCAAATCTCCAACCTCAAAATAAGGGACTCTGACTTTCTTGTTGTAGCTCCTTCTGAAGCAATTTTTATATGATTGAAAGTGGACTAAAGTGTCTTGTCTCTTCTCATCTAGCATTTTAAGCTCATGTAACCTCGAGACTTTGTATTGTTCATCAGTGACAATGTGTTGCAATGATACTCTCAGTGATGGAATTTCAACCTCAAGAGATAAAATGGCCTTAGCACCATAGACTAGAGAGTGTGGTGTTGCACCAGTGGGGGTGTAGATGCTGGTTCTATAGGCCCAAAGAGATGGATTCGGTTGTAGTGCCAATCTCGGCCAACATCACTGACAATCTTTTGAAGGATTTTGATAATTATTTTATTTGATGCCTCAGCTTGGTCATTGACTTGTGGATAGTAGATGCTGGAAAATCCATGGTGTATTTTGAATTTATCACAAAGCTCTATAACATCTTTATTTTGAAAAGGGCTACCATGATCAGTGATGATAGCCAAAGAGAATCCATAGCGGTATATGATATAATTTAAAATGAATTTGGAAATCTTCTTACCTGTGATATAAGTCATATGGATGGCCTCAAACCACTTGGTGAAATACTAACTTATAGTTATGATATACTTGTGGCCATTAGAAGAAAGAGGGGTAATCTTTCCTATGAGATCAAATTCCCATTGAGAGAAAGGTCATGGAGATACAACTGGCTGAAGATCTTGGCATGAATTTAATTTATATGTATTTGACATTTGTAGCATTTCTTTGCAAAGTTATGTGCATCTTGCTCCATAATAGGACAATAATATCCAGCCCTTACCATATTTTTTGCAAGACTTAAACCATTGAAATGACCTCTAAATATAGCAGCGTGTACCGCATTTAAATCCATTTTAGCTTCTCTTGAATAGAGGCATATGAGGAGGGTTCGGTCAAAGGATCTCCTATAAATGGTATCACTGGCAATGACATACCTAGCGTCTTGACAAATAAGGGCTCGATATTTGTTCTTGGATAGGTCAAGAGGTAAAATCTAGGCATGCAAGTAATTGTAAATATCTTGGTACCAAGGGGAATTAGGACCAACAATATCACACATAAGCTTAGATTGCAGAATATGAAATGTTGAAATCAATAACTTCTCCACCAGAAATTCAAAACATTCTTCATTATTCGGCATGTTAATCATGGAGGTGATAGTTATCATAGCATCAACATGTTTGTTATGTACCCTAGGAAGTTGGTGAAAGCTTATTGTAACAAATTAATCTTTTAGTAAATCTGCCATCTGTTTGTAGGATATCAATTTTTCATCTTTTGTTTCATATTCATCATTTACCTGATGAATTAATAGTTGAGAACCGCCATTAACTTTGAGATGTTGAATTTTCCATTGAATTTCATGCTTGAGACCTGTGAATAGAGATCCATATTCAGCGATGTTGTTTGTGCATTAAAATGCAATTTTATATAATTTTGGTATGATATCACCTTGTGGAGTTACGAACATGATGCCTTCCCCTAATCTATTTTCGGTATGTGAATCATGAAAATATAGATTCCATTCATTAGAAGTGGTGAGGGTGAAAATAGATTCATCTATAAATTCTAAGATTAATGGGTGATCATCCGGGACTGGCGCTTCCGAAAGATGATCTTCTATCACCTGGCCTTTAATTTATTTGTGATTCACATATTCAATATCGAATTCACTTAGAATCATTACCCATTCAACTAAGCATCCTATGAGAGTTTATTTTCTTAGAAGATAATGATAGGGAGGCTCCTATCCTAGATTCATCTTGAATCTTCTCAAGGTCACTTTCTAGACCTTCTAAGTGTTTACTTCTCAACCGTGACCTTGGAGAACACTCTTTGTTTCTTCTCCCAATCCCAAGGGCCTCTCTACCAAAGGTAACTCATTTCTTTCTTGAACTCACAGAGTAAGTTCACACCACTTCCACTAACTACTTGTCAGACACTATGTAGGATTTTTTTGGCTATTTTTATACCAATTCAACCAGTCTTGAAGTTCTTTTTCCCATCGAGTCCAAAATTCACTGGTTTAAGGGCTAGTAGTCCTATTAGCCCTAATTTGATCCAAAATTATTATAAATTCAAAAAATTACTAAGTAACCCCTAAAAAATCACTGAGCTTAACACCCTTCAATATTTTTAGGTTTTGGCATCACCAAGCTATCTGTACAGTCCTTTTTCCAGACTTGGTCTTTTCCCTAAAAATAGGGCTAATTGCATTGTTTCTAAGAAATCATTGATGAAATGGGTTCAAAAAATCATGGAACTAGTTCTAAGGATTCTCAAATCCCCAAAAAACACTCTCTGACCATTGGATCCCTCGATCCAATTCAATCTTTCACTTAAACACTGGTTGTCATCAACTTGCTCCTAGTCGAGTATCCACTGTCTCGCCTAGGGAAAGCTCTTAAAAATGGAAAATTCAACTTCTAGAAACTGTAAAAAAAAAATAAACAATAATGTACAAGGTCTCTACTTTCCATCCTCCATGGGCCAACAAGATCCTGTGGGGCGAATTCATTGTAGAGCCATATTTACATACACAACCCCTACACTCGCAGTGAACAATCCAAGAGGGTTTGATTTTGTTTAAACATTCAAAAATATACAAAAAATCACAAGAATTATTTAATATGAAAGGAAACAAGTATAATAAACTATGCTACACATAAAAACAAGTTCTTCAAACCATATTCACTGAATTCAAACTAGATCTTGCAAACTGCAGTGACAAAAAATTGTCAAGAAATCCTTGGAAAACGTATTCAAAAATTTTCCAACCTTCATAAAATGCTTGGAAATCCCTTATATGTCCCATGGGTTCATAAAAACTACCTATCTCAACCCATAACCTCCATTAGGGCATATTGTAAAACTTGTCCAAATGTTGTCATGCAACATTGGAAAGTTGCAAAGTTTCTCAAGCAACATTTTATAACTTTTACATCTTTCATTGTTTTAGTTCTCTAACCCAATGAATGGGTTCCAAAAGGCTTATAGGCTGACCCTAGACTTAATTAAACCTCAAATAAGTCCTTCTAAGAACTATAAGTTCCATTTCCACATATGACCACAATTGGCTTCCAAAACATAGAAAGGGTCTTTAGGACCAAATTGACCACAACAAAAACACAAAATTACTAAATAAAACAACCAAAACCTTATTTATTTACAAGATCCTAATAAGGTCTTCCAAACCAAAAACTGAGGGTTACCCAATCCTAACCCCTAGGTGCTCCTGCACCATGCTCCCTCTGAACACAAGAATTTAAGTTAAATCTGGATACAATAATGAAGAATCTATTCCCAGCTTCTTGAATTCAAATTCTACAACCCATGTAGCCTCTTCTTTAGGTAGGTATTTCCATTTGATGAGATGCTCCATATACTCTCCATGTATGGTCTTCTTCTTCACTCTTGATTCCAAAATATTTTTTTCCTGTGGCTTGCTCTTGGTGGCAAGGCTACATCAACAATGACTTTTCATGTATAAGAAGTATTCTTAGTCTCCTCTGGCATAGGACCTTTATACTTGACCAAATCTTGTACTGAAAAAAGGTGAGATTACTAAATCTTCAGGTAGATCTATTCTATAATAATTCACTCCATATTTGGCTAGGATTTTACAAGGCCCCATCCTTCTCGTATGTAGTTTAATAGGTACATCTTTCTTCAATATAGCTTTGTTTAAATACACCATAACCAAGTCTCCTACTTCAAATTGAAACTCTTTCTTCTTTTCATCCACTTTGGCTTTAAGTCTTTGAACGGCTTCTATTAGTGTCTTCTTCACTTGATCATGCACCTCTTTCATTGATTGTGTGAAATCTTCTGCATGTCCACTTATACCCTCTATGCTTCCTAGGTCTCTGAGTCACAAACACCTCTAGGATGTACCGCATAAATAGAATAAAAAGGGATTTTACCAATGGTTCCATTCACACTATCATTGTAGGAAAACTCTTCCTATGGTAGCACTTGATCCCACACTTATCCATACTCTTTTTTCAAGCATCTCAATAGGTTACTAAAGACTCTATTAAAGACCTCTGTTTGGCCATCTGTCTGGGGGTGATAAGAAGACCCAAATGAAAGGTTAGTTCCCAACCTTTTCCACAGTTTCTTCAAAAAATGGCCCATGAACTTAACATCTTTGTTTGAGACTATGCTAAGAGGAAATCCATGGATACTAATCACCTCTCTGAAGAAAAAATGTGTAATGTAACTAACATCATGTGTTTTCTTGCAAGGAATAAAGTGGCTCATTTTACTGAATGTGTCAACAACTACAGAGACGCTATCAAAACCACTGTTAGTCCTTGGTAAACCCACAATGAAATCCATGTTGATGCATTCTCATGACCTATTGGGAATTGGTAAGGGTTGATAAAGACCAACATTAGAAGAAGTTCCCTTTGCTTTTTGATAAATGATACACTATTCCACATACTTCCTAATGTCCTTATGCATCCTAGGCTAGTAGTAAAATGTTTGGACTAACTCAAGTGTCTTATTAAGACAAAAATTTCCACTAAGGCTTCCATTATGCTTCTCTTGAATGATATTTTCCCTCATGGATCCCTTTGGCACACACAATTGACTACCTTTAAACAAAAGTCCATTTTTTGAGGTATACTCTACATATTGACTGTGAAAATGGTTATTGAATTCACTACATACCTTGTATGCTTCAACAAAACTTTCATCCTCTTTATAGAGGTCTTTGAAACTCTCCACTCCTATACTCTACAATTGCACTTCTTATACAGTGAGAAGCCTCGTACTCAAAGAATCAGTCACCTTGTTCATTTGACCCTTCTTATGCTTGATAGTGAAGGTATAGGCTTGTAAGAATTTCATCTACTTAATATGCCTATTGCTTAGCTTGTCCTGTGAATTGATAAAACTTAAGGCTTGATTATCTATGAACACCACAAATTCCTTTGGTAGGAGATAATGTCTCCAGTTCCTAAGGGCTTGGACTAAGGAATATATTTCTAGGTCATATGCAGAATACCTCTTCTTGTCCTCATTCAATTTTTCACTATAGAAACTATTGGTCTACCCTCTTGGCTCAAAAAATCCCCCACTGCCATATTGCTTACATCACGCTCTAAGGTGAACAATTTGTCAAATCTAGGGAGAACAAGGATAGGTTGGGTAGATAGTATTTTTTTTAACACTTCAAACCCCTTATCTACCTCCTTAGTCCACCTAAATTTAATTTTCAAACCACCCTTAATGGCATCTAAGATTGGGGCACATATTGCACTAAAATCTCTAAGGAATTTCCTATATAATTGGGCAAGCCCATGAAAACTTCTTACCTCTGTACCAGATTTAGGAGTAGGCTAGTTGAGTATAGCTTCCACTTTACTAGGATCCATATTCAAAGTCCCTTGTGAGACCACAAACCCAAGGTAGTCCAATTATTGCTTCAAGAATTCACATTTCTCCTAGTTGATAGCTAACTGCTCCTCATGCAATCTCCTCAACACAATCTCTAAGTGCTCAAGGTGTTCTTCTTTGATCTTGTTGAATATGAGTATATCATCAACATAGACTACTAAAAACCTTCCTATGTAGTCCTTTATCACTTTTTTCATCAACCTCATGAATGTGCTAGGGGCATTAGCAAGCCCAAATGGATTGAGAAGCCACTCATATAGCCCTTCTGTTGCTTTGAAGGTTTTCTTCCATTCATCACCCTCCTTAATTCTGATTTGGTTGTAACCATTCTTGAGATCCAATTTTGTAAAACATTTAGCTCCTCCAAGATATTACATTAGATCCTCTATCCTAGGAATTGAGAATATAAATCTAATTGTTATTCTATTGATTTCTCTAGAGTCAGTACATAGTCTCCACTTAGCTCCTTTTTTGGATGCTAATACCACTAGAACTGCACATGGGCTTATACTTTTCTTAACTAAACCATGATCAAGTAACTCTTGTATTTGTCTTGATACCTCCTTATTCTATTCAGGATTCATTTTATAAGCAGATTTATTTGGAAATTATAACCCTAGAATGAATTCTATTTGATGACTCACTATTCACTATGGTGGTAGGACAATAGGTGATCCATCACTGACAATGTCTTTGAATTTCTCCAAGAGCTGTTGTACCTCTTTGGGTAAAGGTTTTTGTTCAACCTTCATCTCTTCATTAGAACCTTCATCATAACAACAAAACACTCTTCAACTTGCCCCTTGAGGTCATGTAAGAATTATTTTCCACCAACTGCCAATACATTAGGACTACTATATTGCATCCCTTCTTCCTCCACCAAATACTGGATCTTGTAGGTTACTCCATCCTTCTAAAATGAATATAAAATTTTCAACCAATCGTGCATGGATTTTCTATCAAATTTCCATGTTCTTCCCAACATAGATGAAAGGCATCCTTACTAGGGTTAATACAAGACCACATTTTGATCCACCAGATTATGATGGTCGATTAGATGTTGATGAGTTGTTGGATTGGATCTCAGCCATGGAAAAGTATTTTGATTTTGAAGGTACCGATGAAGAGAAGAAGGTAGAGTATGATTATACTAAGTTAAGAGGTCATGCTTCAATATGTTGGGATCATTTATAGAATGATAGGAGGAGTAGAGGTAAAGAGAAGATCAAATATTGGGATAGGATGGTGAATAAGATAAAATCAAAGTTCTTACCCTCTGATTATCAGGTCAGTTTAATGAGAAGATTGCAAAATTTGAGACAAAAGGATATGAATGTGAAACAATACACCAAGGAGTTATATAATTTGGATATCATATCTAGCTTTAAAGAGGATGAGGTAGAGAGAATTTCAAGATACTGGAATGGTGTGAGGATGTCAATACAAGAGGGACTTAGTATGGTCAAGATTGGGAATGTGGAAGATGCTTACCAGTATGCCCTAAAGGTTGAAGACAAGTTGAGTAGAATACAAGAACAAAGAAAAAGAGGCAGAGGTGGAAGAATCCAGAGAGGCAAATGTGGTAGGTCAGTTGGTGAATCTAATAAAGGGAAGGCAGAGGAGAAGAATCCTGAAAGGAATTCTTACAGAGGTGGTTATAGGAATGCGAGCTACCAAAGAGATGATAAAAGAGTGTTTACGGGAACTTGTTTCAAGTGTGGTGGAGAAGGTCATAGGGCCTTTGAGTGAAAACAAGGTGGATTTGAAAGAATAAAAAAAGGCAACAGAATTACAAGTCTTGTGGAGGAAGAGGGATCTTCTGAATTGGTTAACAATAGCCAGGATGAAAAGGGAGAGACATTGATCATGAGGACAACCCTGTACCGTGATGAAAAGATGGATAACTCTTGGAAAAGGAAGAAACTATTCCAAACCATATTTATAGTAGGTGGTAAGGTATGTAAAGTTGTTGTTGATGGTCATAGTTCTGAGAATTTGGTATCTAAGGAAATGGTAGACAAGTTACATTTGTAGAGATTGAAAATTTACAAACCCTATGAGATTGCATGGATAAAAGATGATCATAATGTGTTGGTAAGTGAACAATGTTGGGTTATGTTGAAAATAGGGAAATATCATGATGAAGTATTGTGTGATATAATGCCTATGGATGTGTGTCATGTTTTGTTGGGTAGCCCTTGGCTGTATGATAGACAAGTTGTACATGATGAGAGAAGAAACACGTATACTTTTGTGGCTAATGGTATGAAACAAAGATTTATGCCATTAGAGAAACCTTTTAAAGGGGAAATTTCTACCAGTGCTAGAGTTTGTATGGTTTATGGAAGGAAATTGTTTGAAGGAATGATTCATGAGAATATTTTGTTTTTCTATTGTTCAAAGGAAGATTATGGATGTAGATTTGAGCGATGAATACCCTGAGGAGATTAAGAACATATTGGATGAGTATGCAGATGTGATTTTAGATAATGTACCTAATGGTTTGCCACCAGTTAGGAGTATTAGTCATTGCATGGATCTAATTCTTGGAGCTAGTTTTCCTAATAAAGAAGCTCACTGATTAACACCAGCAAGGAGTGAAGAGTTCAATAAACAAGTACATGAGTTGTTTCAGAAAGTATTAATTAGAGAAAGTTTGAGTCCTTGTGCAATACCTTTCGTATTGAAACCTAAGAAGGATGGACAGTGGAGGATGTGCAAAGATTCAAGAGAAATAAAAAAGATTACTCTCAAGTACCGGTTTCCTTTACCTAGGATGGATGATATAATGGATTGCTTGAAAGGAGCTAAGTATTTCACAAAGATTTATTTGAAGAGTGGTTATCATCAAATTAGAATAAGAAATGGTGATGAATGGAAAACTTATTTTAATACTAAAGAAGGTTTTTATGAGTGGTTGGTAATGCCTTTTGGTTTGTCTAACGCACCAAGTACTTTCACGAGGTTGATGAATGTAGTATTAAATGAATTTTTGGGTAAGTTTGTCATACTTTATTTTGATGACATTCTGAATTCCAGTAAGACAAAAGAGGAACACCTATTGCAAGTATGGAAAGTATTGCAGAGGCTAAGAGAGGAGAAGTTGTTGATAAATTTGAAGAAGTGTACATTTATGAAGAATGAGCTTGTATACCTTATATTTGTGATTTATGTGGAAGGATTGAAGATGGATCTTGAGAAGGTTAGAGTAATTGTTGAATGACCTAAACTTGAAGGTATTAGTGAGGTAAGATCATTTTATGGCCTAGAAATTTTTTATAAGAAGTTCATAAGGAATTTTAGTTCTATTTGCAATGTTGTGACAGAGACAATGAGGAGAGTGAAGAAGGAATTCAAATGAACACATGGAGCACAAAGAGGATTGATTTGTTGAAGCAAAAGGTAATTGAACAACATATGTTAGTACTACTAGATTTTAGTAAGGTATTTCAAGTAGACTGTGATGCCAATGGAAGTGTAATTGGTGTAGTACTAAATCAAGAAGGTAGACATGTTGTCATTCCCAAAAGTTGGGCAAAATACACCTACGAAATTTTTTCTAAAAGACTAATGTTAACTATGTTTGAATGTACACATGTCTCTAAGCTAACTACGAGTTGTGTTTACAGTTACAAGTCTAGGACCCTGAACAGGTTTGAGTAGATCTCAGTTGACTAGGTTTGACTAAGTAATCCACTAGTCGTTTGAAAGTGTGTGTGATCCTAACATCAACCTATAACGTTTAACTAGATTAACAAATATAAGTTAACTACGTCGATTGGGTTTATAGAATAATTCAATGTTAATTCAAATATTTAACATTGTTACTTATTTAATCATATTTAGATGATTCCTTTAAGTAATGTATTAATTTAATAACACTAGATAATACTCCTATTAAAATTTTATGCATTTTAATTTGAATTCTTCTAAATTAATTTTATAACCTTAATCTAGCAATAGGTAATTGCTAATACATATTATTTTAATAATGTTCTAATTAAATAATTGATTTTCTTCTAATAAATCAACTTTAAAAAAATTAATCTAAAATTAAACTCTTTTAAGTCCATACTTAAGACAATTTTAAACATCGATTTCCTTCAAACTATAATTATATTAATCCCTATTTAATGATAATTTAAGTTCAAACTTAAAACCTGATTACATTCCAATCTTATTTTATTTAAGGCTAATCTGTTTAATTAATAAATCTTCTAGCAAATTCTAACCTTAAATTACACAATGGAAACTAAGCTATGTTGAATATAAATTTGAAATCCAATTTAAAAATCTAAACTAAATCTAGACCTAATTTACAATTGATTAAATTCTAATTATTTAATTAAAGGTTTCTTCTAGATTTTCCTAATTATGAAGTCAAATTTTTAACTATAAACTATTGAAGATTCTAATTTGAAATCCACAGCTGGATTAAAATTTATTTAAATAATGAAGCCCAAATCAAATCTAAATAAATTTTAAATTTATAAATACATTCTTCCCTCTTACACTATTTTTTTTTAAAAGTAGCCTATGAATATATCTTTTTTTTATTTATTATATTTCTCTGCTCTCTTTTTTTTAAAGAAGGGCAGTGGGCTTGACTGGTTGTGTTAAGATTAAATTCTAAACTGTTAAAATGACCAAAATCAAGCAGAACGCGAAAATTCATAATATGTCACGAAGCAGAGTCTTCAAAAAATTAGGGCATTCAAATTTGGGCTTTTTTTCAAACAATGAGGCGGCAGAAAACAATACCAGTAACACTGGTTATTCAGGGTATTGTTTTAACTGTTGGCTGTATGGCCACAGAGTGATCGATTGTCGTCAAACACATGTAAAATCACCAAGCCCTAATTATGAGCATCTTAAACCATTCATTGCCAAGCAAAAATATAAGACTTTGGAAGAAGGCAGGATTTCTAAAGATGAGGTGAAACAAAAGAAGATAGATCTCCTGGAAAACGAACTTACCTTGAGATCTAGGACATGCATAGAAAGCAAAAGCAAAGATTGCAGTGGCAATCGGATTCCAAAAATCTTCACAGTTAATGATTTGGATGGTCAGCTTAACAAATTTTATAAAACTAAGTATGCACTACGTAATTTGAGTATTACCGGGGTTGAGAGGACCCTAGAGTCCAGGACTAAACCAATCAAACATCTTGATGATCCTCATTATGCCTTGAGGAGAGGTGGACTCTCAGTGGTCCAGGTGGACCCCGGGAATACAAGGCTGAAGGAGCATGATTGGCAAGTGGTTAAAGGGAAAAAGAAGGTAAGATCTCATACCCTAGATAATAAGAGTACTGTGATTTCACTGAGAAATTCATTTGACTCATTGAGAACAGAGAAGGCTTCTTCAAAACTTGGAAAATATTCCCCACCCCATATATGCAATAAGGGTTTGCAAACGAAGGGAAATCTCAGGGATGAGTGCCACAAGCACATAGCTTTTCCTGGATCAAATCTGGAACACATCCCACCTTCCCTTGTTAAAACCCTGAGTTCCCATGCAGGGTTGGTCACTAATGGGAAGAATATCAATCATCCTAAATCTAAGACTCTTCCGTACAATGGCAATTACTACTCTCCTCCCCATTGGCATTTTGCTGGTAAGTATCCGAAGCAAACACCCAATCAGATCTCTACTGAGATAAAAGAGTTACAAACAAAGGTATCCTATTCTGTTTACACACCGCCACATAGGTGGAACTGTACTCATTTGCCTGATCTCAATAAAGCTAAATTTTTTTCTAACTGTGATTCTAACAAGATAATTTTAGAGGATGAATCTATAGCACAAAAACAAAGATATTATGAAGACACAGGTATTATTGTCCGATGGAAAGGAGTAGGAGCTAGCATTCTAGACATCAAAGAAGCCCTAACAGCTATGCTCCCCAGCGAGGTAAGTATTACTGCCCTTATTGATTCTTTCTTTCTCATAGATTGTAAGAAATCAGAAATTAAAAAGAAAATATTAGACAACCATAACCTAAAATTCAGGCATGAATCCTTTTTCGTAGCTAATTGGATGCCTTTGTTCAATCCATTATATTTAGAAAACTTTGAGGTAGAGAAAGCTATTTCTCTTAGAAACTTACCAATAGAACTCTCAAATATAGATATTGTTAGTAAAATAGGCAATAAAATCAGTAAATTTATAAGAATTAGTGACACTGTACCTAATAAAATAAAGAAAACTATCATCATTAAGATGAACATTCACCAAAATTTTATTCCTCATATTAGTCTATGTTTTAATGCTAACACAATAATCATTAATCCAAGTATCATGGAAAATTTCTTAGAGTCTAATTATAAAAATAATATTAGCCATTCGGATGATATTATGAAATCCAAGAAAATATCTAATCTCTTAAACAAAAGAATGGATGTAAATATTAACCTGCTTCCAGACAAAGGGGGTTTCTCTATCACTAAAGTAGGGGAAATCAGTACAAAAATTCTACCCCCCCTACAACTTTCCAATTCTCCTTGCAAGCCTACTCAGGAAACTAAGGTCACCAACAGCCAAGTATCGATTGCTGAGGCACCATTATTAATGAATTTGGAGAGTGTTTCCCCTCATGTCATACCAGGTGTAATCAGTGACTGTGATTCTCTGCTAAGAGAATAGTCAAAGGTTAACCTAGGTCTTGAAGAGAGTGAAATCCTACCAGAAACTACAGAGAAGTTGTCACCCCTTGATTCCGCAGCTCAGTATGATCCCATGGGGTTTTTGGATAAGGACTCAATATGCACCAAGGATAACTTGCTAACCATCAAGAATAGGATCCCTTCAGAGGATTCACCACAAGAAAAATCCTCTGAAGAAGAGCAATGCAATAGAGAAGTTAAAATTATAACAGAT
>MU227701.1:6249496-6301070 GCA_018584345.1 Thuja plicata | reverse complement strand
AAATCATAAAATATCCAAATAGTGGGTATGCCCACTCAAATTATAAATGCAAAATTAAAATCTCGATAAACATCGAGTCGTGGGTATGCCCACGGTATCTTTGTACTAAGTATTAGGACTTAAGTCTTGGGCACAGCTGGAGGTTTTCTCTACCCCACTCTTTCCTACCAGCGCCTGCACTAAGCGGGGTTTTTTTGTAATTTTATTTTTAATAATAATAAAATCCTTTATGGCTTCGGCCTTTTACCAATCAAAAAAAAAAAAAAAGAAGGGCAGTGGGCTAGGGTTTCGAAAACCTTAGTCGTGCCTGAGAAAAAAAGATGGCAGTGCAAGTTGAGGGGACTGGAAGAATTTCCAAAGAGAGGGAGCGATGCTTAAGGATTGGTGGCAGAGCAGCGCTTGACAGCAGACCATAGAGGAGTAGTGGCGCTACACAGAGCCACAGCCATGATGGAGGAGGGAGGTAGGACAGGCAGTGCTGCACCCAGTGGCGCACAGTGGACAGGTACTATGACAGAGGGGGAGCATGGGTGTCCATGAACAGGAGGTCACAGAGGTGACACAGACTACAGGGAAGAGTAAAGGGATAGTCCACGATCATAACAAGTAATACCCTTGGTTAACCCTTTCACTTTTATGTGCTTGTATTCATCCATAAGGTTTTTGTACTTACATAGCTTCTTATAAGCTTCATGAATCTCAAGATCTCCGATCTCTACAACCTTGCAATGGATTTATGCACGGATATCTTCGAATAGCAAAACCCTAGGAGGAATTCCTCAAAACGCTCCCATAACGTCGGGTTGGGAAGCAACCTCAGAGCAAAAATTGTAGTGTGGTTCTTCACAGGTTTAGGTCTTTATCAATGCAATATTTTTGTCCTTTGAGCTCTTGATCTTTGTGACCCGTGATGTGGTTGCCATTGTTCTACAAATTAGGGCTTCTCCATAAATCGACTGTTAGCTCGGTGAGTTCAGATACTCACTTGATCTTTGTTGTGGGTGCTCAGAATATGATGGAGTTTCTTTGAATCTGTTGTGAGTCGCTCTGCAAACTTGTCACTCTTAATCACTCTTATTTTCTCTGCTATTTTCTCTTAATCACTTGGTGAACAAATGAGCTCTTCGTCGTCCCTTTTATAGACGATGCCCTAAGTGATGCATTAAATGCTTCACCTACTTCTCAGTCGACAAAGTAGAGTTGCTCAATTAACACACACAAGTATTCATCTAAGTTGACTTCCTCATGTTTACTGATAATTCTCAGTGTATAGTGTCAACTTATGTTTATCGACGATGTTGGGTATATAGTGTTAGCTTGGTTGTTTTTCATTTGTTCATCGACATACAGTGTATGCTCGGTTCACATTGACCGATAAGACTAGATTCACACAATCATAACAAGTAATACCATAGTGCATCTTCATTCATGCAAATTTGGCATATTCTCAACGAATATAGGAACTGGTGTAAAATACAACTTTGTAGAGTGTAGTTCCATACTTACTTGTTTTGCTTAAGTGGGGGTGGTGGGATCACTAGATCCATTAGATGAGGTGTCACCAATTGTAGTGCTTGGTCCAGCATTAAAAAATATTCACTTGCACAAATGATAACCCATCTTTTAAACACACTAGGTTTTTATTTAATTTTTTTTTGATAAGATATACATGATTCCTGGTTTCTATTATTGTATATATAGCTTTCTTAACATAAATATTTCCAAATATGAAAATACAGATTTGCCTTATATATGTTTTCATATTTTTTAATATATAAAGGAGACTATATAAAAGAAAATATAAATGCTTACTTTTAAACATAAATTAAAATTTCCTACCATTTAATATATAGATACAAAGAGCAAAGTTCTATTTTTAAATCCTCAATTACACCTTAATGATTTTGTCTTTTTCTATTTTAAACATAGTAAACTTTTGTGATCATTATATGTATGTTTTCATTTTTCAATATGAATATATAATTTTTTAACTCTTAAATATTAAATCCAACTATAGTGGCATTTATGTATATTTTGACATAGATTTAATAGGTAAAATAACTCTACTAAACACATGTGATTACAATATTAATAAACCTACCCTCCTTTCAACCCATATGTCTCTTTTCCTTACTTTTCATTCCCCATTGGAGCAACACTCTGAAGATGATGTTGCGATGGAAGAATAAATAAGTACATGATGAGAGTTAAGTGGGCTCAATTTTGAACATCTGTACAGTCGATGGTAATCTGAGTGTGCCAAATTTTGAAGTGTACGTTCGATAGCATGATGGATGTGAGTCGATCAATATTTTGATATGGTCAGGATGCAAAATTTCTATGATATACTCATGACTATTTTGTTTTCGAATGTAAATATCCGTACCTTTTGTAATGTTTTGAAAATATGACATATTGTAATTGGGCAAGGATTCCGGGTTTTCTTGCTAAGTTATTTCTCGGATGAGCTCTTGAACTAGCTTTTTTTTAACATTAATATATTCAGTGGTTAGCCCACTTTTGCTTTTAAAAAAAACAAGTAGCAAGGGAAACACTTCTTATTGAGCCTTCATATAAGAAAAATACAACCTAAAGTTGTAATAATATTTTTGAATATGAGGGACTTTATAAATCAGCAAGTATTTGATTACAACTAACCCTTTTGACAACAATGAAAATACATGAATATGTTAAAACCTTTCCTTTCATTATATAAATTTTTTACAATATATTTAATACCACTTTCCAATTTCTTCAAATTACAATGAGGGACATTTATCTAGGATAGGCTTTGAATCCATCCTGAACACAAAGTCACTAAGTAGGGGTTCAATCGATTCCAGCCAATCTTTACAAGGGCTCCAATTGAACCTGCAAGGAGATCAAGGTTGACCATGGAGGATCACCTCCCAACCTAGGCCTTTACAAGGCCACCCCTGAGCTAGGGGGTCCAGGACTAGAATAGGTAACAGGGGATTCATAACCACAAAGGAACTAAAAATAGGTGAAAACAAGAAACCACCCAAAACCCAAGGTTTTTACAATGGTCTCCAAGAGACCTGAATACATAGGGGTGAAAGAGGACTTACCTCAAGAGGAGAAGTCAATCACAAAACAAAATAAACAAGAGGAATAGGTCACACATGGGCTCAACATTCCCTTACACATCCCTTGTCCTCACAATCAGAACCATGGCTCCAAGACATCAAAATTTCTCTTATGATCCCCAAATGTCATGATTGGCATCATGGGGACTTACACCCATGTACACCCCTCCACACATGGGAGACTCTGCATTATATGGGTAGTCTCTAAACTTTCACCCCTTCAAGGTTACTCTACCCTCCCAAGGGTGAGTGTGCCTTGAAGAACCCCATAAACAAAATAAGCACAAAAGAAACACAAGACTATACAAAGGACTTCCATGGAAACCCACAGAGTTGAAACAAATAACATAAGACTTCATTAATGGAATCCTCAAGCTTTCTACATGCATAATAAAATCTACTCTAATCTATTCTAAAAAGGAAACCAACGTCAAGTCCAAGATTAAGGCAAATAATGAATTTTGAGATGAGTTTTCTCCTTTATGCCTTCTTCCTTCTCCAATTCCTCTTCCAATTCTAAAAATGTCTCTAAAGGTAGAGAGTGGGTGAACAACCCTAACTTTCCTCCCAATCTCCCTATAAAGTCTTCATTCTAAGGATATCTGATTTAAACATTAATGGGGAAGTGACTAAATTCTATCTCCTCTCCCCACTTTCCTTATCCCTCATAAATGGAGTTTAAGGCTCACATGGGAAGGAAGAGATACCTTGCCCAAATCTCCCAAACATTTATTTTCGCCACTTTCTAAATGGGATATTTTAGAGGTGTCATTAATGAGTTATGAGGCTCTTGATGAGATAAAACTAACCCCTAACCCATAGGGAACCAAGTGGGATGGTAAAATATAAGCCTAACTTCCTTTTGGAAACCTATTTGACCCTCTTAAACCCCACCTGGCATTAACTCATGAAATTCAACTCGCTTGACTCAATCTGATCTCCCTCAACCCTAGTGTAAACATGGGAACTATACTAGGAGACCCTTAGGTTAGAGTTAAACCTATAATAGTTACATTTAATAGCCATGCCAACACATTAAGTATACATGTGTCAAGTGACACAACATAATTACATAGGGCATGACTCATTTACATATTTACAAATCTAAATTAAATACAATCATGCATAATACTTTTATGAATTAAACACAATACAATGAGGTTCATGTCCCTTTGTATAGATAGAACCTTAGCATTACGGTATTCACATAGGTCCATTCCCGAATCCCCGTTTTAGTACCATGGTCAATTTTTTGCACACATCAGTAGGTCCAAGAAATCAACACATAAAACATAGAAAAATACATAATGTAAACCAACACACATTCACTCACATTTGCATTAATGATTCATTAAAATTAAAATAATGTATGTATTTAATCCATATGCATAAACATAACTCTTAATCAAATATGCATCCCGATACTATCTAACGTACATATCCATCATATTGCATCATTAAAACTTACCCATGTAAATAATCTGCATTAACTAACATTGGGCATCACATAAGTAAATATACATCATAATCAAAATGTTGAATAAAATAGCATGGGATCTTACAAACCCTCAAAAAAAAACATGTGTTCAAATAGTCCAAGTGTCTCAAAATTTGTATCAACTAAAGAGTATAATAAGAAAAATATAGTGCTAAGCTATGATGGGCTATGGTAGGCCTCACAATAGTTGTGTACTTTAGTGAAAAGTTGAATGATGCAAGGAGGAATTATTCTATTTATGATCAACAATTTTATGCTATTGTTCAAGATTTGAAGAACTGGGGACACTAATTATTGCCTAAGGAGTTTGTTTTGTATACTAATCATCAGGATTTACAATATTTGCATAGTCAGAGTTAGTTGAATCATAGACATATGAGATGGGTTGAATTCTTACAGAGTTACTCATTTGTGTAGAATCATAGGAGTGGTAAGTCTAATAAAGTTGTTGATACTTTGAGTAGTAGAAGGAATATTATGACAAGGATGAAGGTGAAAGTGCTTGGATTTGATGATTTGAAGACTATAAAAGGATGATATTGATTTTTGTGAACCTTGGAAGACTTGTAAGGAACCTTTGGTTACCGATAGGATTTCTTTGTTGGATTATTTTATTCAGGATGGATTTTTATTCAAAGGAGTTCAGTTGTGTATACCAAGAGGAACTATGAGGGAAAGTTTGATTAAGAAGAAACATTTTTGAGGAATAGCTAGATACTTTGGGATTGATAAGATAGTGGTAATTATCAAGGAGCAATATTATTGGTCGCAGATTCATAAAGATGTTAGGAATTTCATTCAAGGGTGCATGATTTGTCAAGTTGCCAAAGGTAATAATTAGAAGTTGACTATCTTGTATACACCATTACTTGTACCGAAGAAGCCTTGGAAATATATTAGCATGGATTTTTTGTTAGGTTTTCCAAAGACTCAAATAGGTAATGATTCAATATTTGTGGTCGTTGATAGGTTTTCAAAGATGGCTCATTTCATTCCTTTTAAGAAGAATGTACACAACTAAATGTATATTCATCAAACATTAACTCAATTCAATCAATCTGAAAGGAAATTAAGAATCTGGTATGCTAAACATCAAATTGATCAATCAAGATCGTCTCATGTCTCTCTAACTAGGAAGCTAAAACAATGCTCTCAGATCTTAAGCATTCCTAAAGTGGCAATCCTAGAATGATAATTCAAAGATTAAGCTACATGATAATAAAATTAATCTTAAACATGATGAATTGTGATACAATTCAAAATAAAGATGCAGGAAAAATGCTAAAAGAACTCAAACTATGTTAAGCATGGATGCACAATTTAACTATAATGCCAATGCAAGTAGTGAATGGGGTTGATTTTCTCTTAGTATGCATCCTATTTATAGGATTTCCAAGGGTAGGGGGTAGAGTTAGATGAGATTTGATTAAACTCATGGTTAACCAAGCATTAAGTTGATGATTTCAAAGGTTGGGACAAACTAAAGCTTAGTTTTAAATGTTGAGACAAGAAGACAAAATGAAGGGCCAAGATGCACCTCAAGATGAGTGATGCAGAATAAATTTTTCCTTGATCCATGTGAGCTCATTCCTTCACTCCTATTGGTTGATTTGATTTTGTCTTTTTTGTGGAGAATGAGCATAAATACATTTATTAATTTATTTAATTGATCCAATTTAGCCATGTCTCCCCTTGAATGGGTTGAAATTAATTTGATTTAAACTATAGAATTAATTGATTGAAATAAATTGCATAATTATTTGATCAATTTGATTTAATTAATCCAAATAACTTTGATTTCAATTAATTCATGATTTGATCTGCAAATGCTTGATTTGAATTTGATTGAATTGCATTCAATTTATCTTGACCAATTTAGGGTGTCAACATATGCCCATATTTAAATCAATGTGTGAAGTGAGTTAGTTCAAAGAATCACTGATGTTTGATTCACTGATTGATTGATGTCTGGTCTGATTTGATGTTGGATCCACTATTTGATGTTGATTTGATAAGCCTGCTTTGATGCAAATATGATACTGATGATAAAAACCTTCGATGTGAAACCCTGATGAAAAATTTATTTGATGCCCCACTGATGATTTGATGAATTTGATTCTGATCATATGCCCCCTTAGGAAATGAATCGAAATTGATGTTGAATTTCCAAAGATGTCCAAATTATAATCAATATCAAATATATCACGATTTTGATTGATTTCCTAAAAAACTCCTCGCCCAATGCCCTTATTGAAATGTTGAAATAATTGGTTTTTGATTAAATCATGTTCTTATTCTCCTACTAAAATGCAAAAATTTTCCATCCAAAAGTGAAAAAGTAAGTTTAAGAGGGTAAAAAGGTATTCGTTCTTCTCATTTTCTCCTCCTCTCTTTGTAAAACTTTGAATTTTTCCTTTGCTAGAAATAATTGTGGTGCCAATCAGAGAGAATAGAGTCGAGTGTGGGAGGCATTATCAGCGTTTGAGAGTGTATGGAAATCTAGTATATTCCTCATCTCTTATTTTTCTTCCCATATTGCATTTTTTCTGTGAATTTCCTTTTGTTTCCATGCTTTTCTTGATTTTCCCTTGAGTTTAAGCGCTTATGATCCATGTTAGAGTGCTCTCATGCTGTCTTATAGCACTTATGCTAGGATTTTGAAATCACTTTACAACTTTTACATACATTTTTATCTCTTGTACTAGTTCTTCCAGTGCCTATACCCCTGAATGAGAATATGCAAGGTTTTTAAGTGATTCCATGATGTCCTGCAATGCCTATGTAGGCCCAGTGCATGTTTCCAGATGAAATAACACTCATACAAGATAAAATAATATGTTTTCATAGTTTATGAAAGATTAAGAAGGTTTAGGAGTATTTAGGAAATGCTTAGGAACCTCCAAACCAAGTTTGATGTACTACTGCATTTAGGAAAAAAATAACACAAAATTATGCAACTTTCCTTTGATGAAGTAGTCTCGATCCCATTTTCATGATTTTATGTCAATATCCATCGTATGATGTTGATTTGATACACAGTTGAATGATTTCAATCGCAAACATCATGTTGATGTGTGTTGATGTCGGTAAAACTAAGTCGATTAGGATGATTGATTGGATACTTTGTTCTCAAGATCTAGAGAAAAAAAATGCATTGATGTGCTCAAAAAGAGTGAGATAGGATAGATTTATGATTAAATTGATTTAGGTTGACTGAATTTAAATGATCAACGTGATGCCTTTGATTGATTGATTATGTTTTGATGAAATCAGGTTTCCTTTGGGAAATTGATGATCTGAGGTATCTATTCTTGGACATTAGATATGGTCCCTAACTTGTATAGTGATTAAAATAATGTGATCAAAAGGTGTGGATTATGATACCTTTTATAGATGCCATGATTTTGAGTAAATTGGGGTTTATTGACCACTTTAGCAGAGCGGTGGCACTCAGATCATAATACCTTTCACTTGTCGATGGGTGAGATGACAGTCACTCCAGAGGACATTTACATATTACTCTGTATTCCAATAATGGGTGAGATTATTTACTATGATTCCATTTATGATGGACCTGCATGCAGACAAGTTTTTGGTAATGATGATATTGGTGATGAGTTCATTACTTGGCGGTAGATGCAACATCTATACGCTCCTCTTCCTTCTATGTTGGCAACTTTAGTTGATGGATTTATGATACCAGAAAGACATGGTCATGGTTTTTCCATTGGAAGGGGTACAATTTTTGAGGAAATGATTTCTCAAAATTGCAAATTTGCTTGGGGATCATATTTACTAGAAAATCTATATAATGATTTACATCATGTTGTCTATCATCATATTGTTGCATTATCTGCTAGTGTCATTTTATTATAGTTGTGGGCATGGGAGAATCTTCAAATAGAGATGCCTATAGTGGATAGATCTCATCCTCAAAGTCATCCTTATATGTACGCATATCAGGGAGTCATTGTCCAGCCTCGGTTGGAAAAATTAGAGTATTCGAGGAGGATGTTGGATGATCTAGATGAGGTATACTGGAGACCATATCTTGTTTGTGAGGGCTAGAGTGAGGATAATTAGGAGATACCCTGGTTATTCACTTCATGATGGTTCATTGGTTGCACAATCTTCATTGTGGAGATATTTGGTATGTTGAGGGTTCTGAGATAGTTTGGCCGGACTCAAATTCTACCACAGGTTTTATCTCATTACGCACGAGTGTGGGCAAAGAGATCATTGTGGGGCACTTGTATTGATTACCAAGATTCTAGACTTGAGGTCTTAGGCCTTTGAATGATGTCATGGGATTATGGTGATGATATCGAGAATGCAGGAGTTACTCCCCAGTACACTCAGCGGTACAAGCAACATGAATTTCCTTGCTTTACAGATCTGGCAGATCTAGTTCTTGGTATTGATGATCTAGACTCAGAGAATGACGATGATGATCAGGATGGACCAGGGAGGAAATTGTAGACCGAGAAAGGTCCAGTTTTGAGGAGGTTGATCATGGTGTGGGACCATCGAGCAGTACAGTTGGTATTGGCAGAGTCAGGATGAGGGGTAGAGTTACTATTCCTAAGAGAAAGGTTGGAAAGTGGATTCCTCACAAGCAAGCAGTTGATCCTATTTTTCCCCAGAGTTGGACCCATAGAGGTTAATGGGAAAGTAGAAACGATGCTCCGAATGGTGCTGATATTCTGGATATTCCAGTGGTTTTAGTAGTAGAAGGCACTTCATCAGTTCCTTCTGCTCCTCCTAACCAATAAATACAGGATATACATGTAGGTATGGAAACTATATGGGGTGACTTGGCTTAATTCAGTCCAGTGTTGGATGTGTTTATTGCATGGTTTGGCAGTGAGCCTACTCAGGCAGTAGGTTCTTCTCAGGTTCTCCCTACAGACATAGATACAAGTATAGGTACAGGTGTTGGTACAAGTGCAGGTATGGGTGCTGGTACAGAGGATGGTTAGAGATATATGTTCCTCTATTTGATCATATTTCATTTTTATGTACTTGATACTCATTTTGATGATGTACTTCATCTTATGATGACATTCACTCTTTGATGCATTCAGATTTTTCTTCTTATGATATCATTGTATATTGTACTTTTCTAGATTTTGTTGAAATGCCTGATGTAACTCTATATGATTCTATCTATGTTTGTTTTTTTTTTTTCAATGCAAGATTGTATGTATGCAATGATATTATATGGAATGCTTATATATGAATGCTACAATTAATACTTTAATGAATGCATTCAGTGTAAATGAAATTTTTATAATATGCAATGGAATGCAATACAATGATCAATGATTAATGATGATTTATGAACTTAATGAAATGTAATGCAAAATGGATAAAGATAATAATGAACTTAATCAAACTATGAAATGAAATATCTTTTTTGAAATTCCATATACTCTATCCTAAGAAGATGTCGATGTAGTCCTTGATTGGTTCACCCTTCCTTTTGATGGAAAATCCTAAGATTTATTTAGAGAAAATCACCTCAACTACCAATGCAAGCCTAAACTAAAGAAAAACGCAAGATGCAGCTATGATTGTGACTTATCACTAGATAATGCTATTTTATTTTTTCATCATTGAGTTTTTTGGAACCATGAAGTTGGTACAACCCTCGCTGGTTAGATTTGGAAACCATGCTCATATGAATACCTTCTTCCTTCAGATTTCAACAATGAAGTCGGTACTACTCTCACTAGTTAGACCATGGGAGTATGAAAACCGCTTTTGTAAGTTTCAATGTTGCAAGTGGATTTTGGCATTAAGATATGGAAAATATAAATGGTCAAGGTATCTGTTTGCATAAATAGACAAAGATTTGATTCCTTCCATATGAAAATGTCCTTGATGATTCTTTGATGATCATGTCATTAGATGAATCTGCATACTTCTTTGAATCAATCTTTTAGGCAGACACAAAAATCAAGAAAATTACATATCTCCATCATTGCTCATCTAGTCAAAGACATCATTGATTTTCTAAAATGACACGATTCTAAAAATCAAGAAATACCCCAAAAAATAACTTCACTTTTGTTTGTAGATCCATATTTCTAAAAACCTTCATCCATTTTGATCTTTATTCAAATTTTTAATCCTGATTATGGCTTGATCAAATTGGAATATTTGAAATTTAATATGAATTAAAGGGTTCAAGTGTCTTGATTTTGGTTTGATTGCAATTATTTATGTCAATTGAGTCTGTGGTGATGAGCTCGCTGATTTAGGATTGTTCTCCAGTTGGATAGAACAAAGATTTTGGTCCTAGGCAAATCTTAAAATCAAGACAAAAGCTTGGTATATGTAAATGCAGCTCTGAACCTTTATTATGAATATGTACAAATGACAGATGGAAGGATATGTACAAGGATGGAAAAAAGATGCAGATAGAAAATGCAACCTAAGCTCAACTTAAGGGTCAAATGGTGCATGTTTACCAAGTTTTCACAACTTGAATTTATTGCTCTTTTTCTCATTTTTGTATTTTTTTTTTAGCAAGGTGCCTATTGCTAGGTTTTCACCAAGGCACTTTTATCCTTCTCTCTTTTTTTTGAAATATTACCCAGGTGCTTGTTTTCCAGTTTTCACCAAGATAACAATTTTATCAGGAATTTTTCAAATGTTTTTGCTTTCTTCAAGATCTTTTTCTATTATTTTTTATTTTTTTCAGGATCTCTTTTCACTGTTTTTTATTTTTCAGGATCACTTTCCGCTATTTTTCAATTTTTTCAGGATCTCTTTTCACTGTTTTTGAATTTTTTCAGGATCTCTTTTTCGTTGTTTTTATTTTTTTTTCAGGATCACTTTCTATTGTACAAAAAATTGATGCTTTCTCATTTTATACTCTTTCCTTTGATACTCTTTCATCTAATTAGGTATAAAACCTCTTTAAATGGATGTAATTGATAGGTTCTTGAAGTTTCTCTCCATCACAATTGGCTAACTTATAGGTTCTTGTTCCATAGGAATGTGCTATAACAAAGGGTCCTAGCCAATCTGCCTCAAATTTCCCTTTCTTTTCTCTTTCTACTTGATTTTGGGGATTTTCTCTGAGGACTAAATCTCCTACTTCAAATTCTCTTGATTTGATCTTCTTGTTGTAATTCCTTGATATTCGATTCAGATACACCTTGAGATAGTCATATTCTTGGGTTTGATGTTCTTCAAGTAATTCCAATTGTTGTAGTCTAGTGAATCTATAATCTTCTTATGTCACTAACCCATGTAATGTGACTCTTAGGGAAGTAATTTCCACTTCTAAAGGCAAAAATGCTTCAGCCCCATAAACCAATGAAAAAAGGAATTGCCCCTGTAGATGCGTGGATGCTTGTTTTATAGGCCCATAATGCTGGATTTAATTGAATGTGCCTATTTCTTCATGAGTTATACACAATTCATCAATATCCTTGTTTTTAAACTGCTTTCCATTGTCGCATGTGGGATACCATATCGACAAATGTTATTGTTCAAAATGAACATAGAAATTTGTTTCCCAGTTGTAGTTGTCAAAGGCACAACTTCCACCCATTTAGTAAAATATTCAGTTGCAGTTATGGATGTATTTATGACCATTAGATGAAGGTGGATATATCATCCCTATTAAGTCAAAAACTCAATGATAAAAGGGCCAAGGTGTGGTCAATGGATGCAACTCTTGAGCTGGCACATGTATCAAATTCCCATGGTATTGGCACTTTTTATAAATCTTCACAAATTGAAAAGCATCTTTTTCCATAGTTGGCCAATAATACCCCATTCTTAGAAGTTTCTTTGCCAAAGAAAATTCACTTGAATGTGACCCAAAAATTCCCTTGTGAATGTCTCATAAAGAAGTTCTTGACTCCTCCCTCTCTAGACATCTAAGAACTATTCCATCAAGACCTTTATGATATAGTGTTTCATCTATAAGGGTGTATCTTGAGGTTTGTCTAATAAAGTTTCTCTTCTGGTTTCTAGATTGGTCCTCGGGTATGATGTTGTCTTTTAGGTATATATAAATAGGACCATATCGGGGCGATTCATGTCCAACTATTAAACAAATGATTTGGGATTTGGGAAGGTTAAATGTGGGTTGTACCAACTCTTCCACAAAGAATTCATATTGTGTATTTTGATCTTACATTTGCAAGAGAGAAGTCAATGTTGTCATAGCGTCTGTTGCTTTGGTTTTCTCCCTTAGTATTTGTTCAAATGTTATCATAAAAAATTACTTCTTTAAGACATCTATCATCCTTTTATAAGGAATCAACTTGTCATCTCTTTTTTGGTAATCATCATTGATTTGATTGATTACAAGTTGAGAGTCACCATAGACTTATAGTTTCTCCAATTTCTATTCTAGAGCCATTTTCATGTTGTTAACAAGTAGTGTGAAACCAAAGGATTGGATTCCAGAATTTCTCTAAAGTATTTCTTGCTAGAATTGATCTGAAGGAGAGGTATCTTTGATTTGTCACTGTTGAATCAACCTCTTCTATCAAAATTTTCTCCACAGGACTCCAAGTAGGATCTCTGCCTTGAAGAAATCCTCCTCTAAATGTTGCTTGTTGTAAATTATATATTCTCTATATTTTGATGAATGATATGACCATGTAAAGGAGAATGGTTTGTGTGTTTAAGTTCCTTTTTGTTTCTATTATATCATGTCTAAGAATTTGTTGGAAGAGATCTCTTGCATATGCTTGCAATGGTTATTGTTTATTCTATTGTTATCTACCTATTTTGTCCTTGCCTAATCAATGAAATGGTTTTAAATTTAGAGATGAAGTTGAATTATTTTTATTTGGTATGGAATAGTGTTACTAGACTAATTGATGATCATTGTAAATAGGTTTACAAGTTTTGTGTTTGATACATTAGATTTTCCTTTATAATTTCTTATGAACATGTTCTTAGCTCTGGATTGATCTTATGGTTGGAATGGTTTTTATGATTTTTTTAGAAGGGAAATGATGAGATATAAAATGGGTCTCCCTCAAATTTTTCTTCCAGGGCCCTGATTTTGCCTGGTTTCAGTCATAAGGTAAATCTGGCTTGTTTTTCTTAAAAAAACACAGTTTGGAGCCAACTGCGCAACTTGGAGCCCCAAGTGCACAATTCCCATTACCGAGTGCACAATTCCTTGACCAAGTGCATATATTTCATGACCAAGTGTGAAAATTTTGGCCCCAACTACGCAGAATAGGTGATTAAGTGTGCAAAACTCCAAAAAAGTCAGTTATAGGGTCAGTTTTGATGTTTTAGGGCCTAAATAGGTACCATAGGCTAATAGGATCTTACTTTTTGATGCATTTGACCTTTGATTACATTAAATGTTGTTATGATGTCATGTATGGTGCATTTTATAGCAAGGTAGGCAAATAATTAGGTTAGTGAGGTATTTTCAGTTTGGTTTCAGTCTTAGGGCGATACATAAAATATAACAAGTTACATATTCTTCTTTTCTTGTACTTTAAGTTACATTTTATGTAATACTTTTAGGATGTTTGAGAGTGGTTCAGGATCATAGGAGTTCAAATAAAGATTCTAGATTTTGAGAGTCTTTAGAAAATTTCAAACTTAGCCAAATTTCAGCAATCAACATCTTTTCTTCAACATGATCCTGTTATGATGTTTTGTGGTTTTTAGTTGGTACCAGAGGCACTACAGATCTGACTTTTATATACTTTATTCTGATATAATGTAGGATGCATTTTGATCGCTTCTTATTTTTCCATTATTTTGAATTCAAGATTAGGGTTTAGGGTTGTCTGGTGGACTAGGGACAACTAGTGATGACCTAAACCTAATCAGATGATACTATGAAGTTATAATGGAATGTTTATTGTTATGACAATGTTTCTTGATGATTTCAAGATATTTTTATAGGTAGAGAACATATGTACACTAGGTGAGTGGCTCATAGTGGGGATCAGGGCCCTAAGTGGCTACCAAGGTAACTCACTGATGAGTTGTCTTAATCAAGTGACAACCTAAATAAATGAAGTGGGAAAGGGGTGAATAACACATTAAACAAGATTTGTTTTATGCCTCACCCATGTCACTAGTGTTGTTCCCAGTAGGTACATACTAGGGATAGGAGTGGGAGAAGGTGCCTAGAGATGGCACAATGGGATAACCTTGTCTCTACGAAAGTTTTTCAGTTTCGCATGTGCCTATTTGGGGGTTAGGTTCTAGATTTAACCGACAGGATAACACAAGGGGTGAGGGCTATGCGATGACGCTCACCTAGAATGTAGCTTAGAGTTCCTACACTTGTTTTCTCATGCCTCTAGTAGTCTTGTTTGACTTGTTATCTTTTGTGTTGCATGATTACTTTATGTGAAGAGTTTTACCACCTTAGGTATGTCTTAATTGTTACCTTGTGTGTGGTCTGGGTTTCTATCTCATAGCATGGGGGAGTGGACCTATTGGATCCACGTGGTTGAGTGGCTAATCTTATTGTATCGAGGTATTGTTCATGGTATTATAGATGATCCTTGCACATGTTCCTTTCCATATTTGTAATTTGAAGCGTTCAATTGAATATTGTATCATATTGAGATGTATTGGCATATATGTACTCTTGTTAATGTAAACTCCTAAAATGAGTCAAATGTATATGAAACAATGATGTGTTAAGTTAAAGCAATGTAAAAAGGGGAAAGGGTAGTTCTAGGAGAAAATAAAAAGAAAAGTGAGCATGTTCTACTTGTTATGCCCTGCATACCCATCGCTACATTTTGTTGGAAAAATGTTTGGTCCCCCTTTTTCACTTTTGTTTCTTCCTTTTGTTTCTTTTCAGCCCTTTTTCTTTCTCCAGCCTTTGCCCCCTGCACGGCTGTTGTTGTCACCTCCTTTTGGTTTTCCGCACTCCGGGACCCGGTCCCGAAGTGTTTTGTTCCTTCGTGCTAGCCGAATTCTGGACCCCGGGATTCTTGTGTCATTACTTCCTCTTTAGTTGGACGGTGTGGTCGCGCGGGATCCCTGAGCTCGGAGTCTGGAGGTTTGCCTTTTTCTCAGGATTTGCAGAAGGGAATGGTGTGTGTAATCCAAGGGATAAAAATTAAGCTTCGCCTTTCATTGTTACACTTACCGTGAATAGTTTACCCTCGGAGCGAATTATGCGATTTAACAGTGAGCTAAGTGTGATTTTCTTTGAGTGATTAACAATTGATTTGGAGTTCAGACCTGTGCGTGTTTCAAGATATCCTATAGGGTTCTTGGTGTGTTCGTATGTTTTGAAGAGTTGTTCGTTTGCAGAGCACCTCTCATGCCCTTCCTTCCGCGTCTCTAGTTTTTAGGTAGGTCCTTCTGGCCCTTCTCTTTCCTTTTTTGGTTTGCACTTTGTTCCTTTCCGTTTGGGGCTTTGTTTTCTTTGCGTTCTAGTCTTCATCGTCGCCTCCCGTTTGTGGGATGGTTGTGCAAGAGGTTTGTCCGCCCTTTGTGCATTTGTGGATAGTGTAAAATAATTGTATATTTCTATAAGCCTTTGTAAGCCTTTGTAAATTTTTAGGTAGTGGTTTGTAGGTTAGTTGTAAATTTGTTTGCGCCTGTGGGTACCTTGTGTAAATATTGCTCTTCGGCCTCCTGTTGATAGTGTTCATAGCGTGCATTTTTTGTTTAGTTGTCTATAAATTCATGTACATGGTCTGTACATTCCTTCGAGTCCTACCCGTCCCATGACGAGCTCACCGCGCCCTCTACATCGTTTGATCAAATTCAAGCTTGCCCGCCTAGTTTTCGCTGGACTCGAACTCATCACCTCGCATGTTCGAGTTGTGGCCTTTCTCTCTCCTCCATCGCTTCAACAATAATGGCGGGATTAATTCCCCACATGGGAGCGTTTAAAACTATCCCAAGTGGCATTCACTTCATTCATGTTAAGACAACCATCACAATAAATGCCATTACTCCATTCATTCATGACCATGTGAAAGCCCACATTAGCCCAGTACGGCGAATTGCCCAGTCATTTCAATAACGGTCAGTTTCTCTGGACTCCGGGTTCCGCGTAATCCCAAAGCCTTCGTCTCATTTGCCGCATGAACCAGAATCCACGAGACCCCCAGGCATTGATCAAATTTGAAGTAAGTTATTTTGTTTATTGCATTTTTGAAATTTGATATAAACTAACGTCTTCTCGAGGACGGGTGCGAAGTGGTGATGAAATCTCCGGAACCTGGGAATTTATTATATTTGATTATTTGTATTAACAGTTGCCCGGTCTTGCAGGCTGTGAATAACTCATCAAGCAACATGTCTGAAGTATCTTCCCCTCCCAGAAGTTTGGAACTCCCGTCCACTTCAACAAGGGCAGCCACAAAGACAAGGGTCGAGAAAGTATTGGAAAATCTCCCACTCACATCAAAATATCTGAAGGATGGTGTCATCATGGGATCCAAGTTGGATTCCAAATTAAAATAAATCACCGACACAGAGGTCAGAGCGTGGGCCTAATTGTAGGGCCTTGTAAGGACAATGTTCAATCAGCGCACCGCCAAAGACAATATAGAAAAGAACGTGGCCGCCTCCAGCATAATCAAAGTCGCCTCCTTCCCCTACTCTGTGTAGGCCCCGGAGTTGATTCTCACCTTGGCAGAAAATTACAACACAACCATCCAGATTTTTATGCTTGTTTCTTCCATTCCTTCGGGCTACCCAACGCCCATAGTGTCCCTCGATGCTGCCACTTTTTCTTTGGGATTGGGGATCCCCCAATTTTCTATTTCTATCGTTATCTCTCGGGCCATGTTGCTACAGGAGTTCAACAATTTTCAACAGGTTGCCCGGAAACACCTTAACACCCACTGGCTGAAGACTCCAAAGAAGGATTACAAGAAAATGAAGTTGGAGATCCCCCGCACAGACTTTGAAGAATGCATACAAGCGGGGATCATCTTCCTATGTCAGGTCTTCGGGGAACCACATGCCCGATACTTTTTAGCCTGGATGTACTATTTTCTATACAACATCACTACTAACGGGCAAAATTTTGATTGGGCAACCATTATTGCCAATCATGTGGACTACCAGCTGAACAAATTCAACAAGACATCTAAGTTCCATATGACTTCTTATGTTCTATGGGCATTGGCACAACAGAGACCCAAAATCCGAGGTTTACTTACAGTGGGCGTCCTTTGGACAGGGCCCGACTAGAGTGCTCCTTGGGATTACTTCCCCCATATTCAATGGGAAGCCAGCTTCCCTAATTTCTTTCGGGTAAATGATACCTTCGTTCACCACAACATTTTAACACCGACTCAGGATACCGGTTACCGGTTGTCAAAGGAGGTCATGGCCTTGGTAAGTTCCTATGACAATTATTTCATTCAATTCCAACAGCATTCATACATTTGGGTGATTGGATTCTTCGGAAAGCCCTACCTATTTCCCAAACACTGCGGGGATAGGATTATTTTATTGGAATACTGTAGATAGATCCTAGAGGTCCATACTTATTATGGCCTCAAGAAGGTTACCACCATCCCTTTCCCGATCACTTGCGGGAATAACACTTGCAGCCTTGTGGCGGCCAAAGAGGCCGACAATGAATTGAAAGTCTGGGGTTGGCAGAGTTCTACCTGGCACAGGGAAATTTTGATCCACTAAACAAAATAAATAAAGAATTACCTCGGGCGTCAGTGCCCCATGAGCTTCACATGGAAGATTTTTGGGCGGATTGTCAGGATGACTTTGAAGTCCAGAGTCGGCATTATGTGAGAATGACAAAAGGTATGATGAAGCGCATTGGCCTCCAGACCTTTCCAAAGGATTTCTTACATAGCGAGCCCGTGGAGGACCCAAAATACAAATCTAAAGGGATTGATAAGATGGCTCTCCTTTCGGTGGATTGGGACACCCCATAAATTTTGACGATAGAGAATATCACTAAAGATATAGTGAAGCGCAGTCACGCGCATTTTTCACGGGTATGTAAAAAGAGCACCCGCCGAGATGGTCCATTTTTGCAGGAGTCTGCTTCTGGCTCTGGAACGTCAGGGCAGGGCAGAGACAGAGGGAAAACAAAAGATAACACCCCGGCCCCGGTTCCATCCCCGGCTCCATTCCCTTTGAAGGAACAACTTAGTGTCCGGCTAGAGTCGTCTCGACGGCTAGGCAAAACAATCAGCGTCGGACTTTCCCTTGATCTTGGGGCCACTCCGGTTGGATCTACCCTTCCTTCAGGCTCCCCTTAACTCACAACACTCATGAGCCAGGAAGCGGAGATGGAGGATGAGGGTGCGGCTATTCTGGATGTCGGGGCCCCATTGCAAACAAGGAGAAGGTGACAAAGAACAGACAATCCTCTACCAAGCACAGATGCAAGCCCCAAACTATTGGGTAGTACTCCAGTGGAGCTCATCCCTTCCTCATCTGAACCAAAAAATCCTCTAGAGGCCTCCCCTCCCCACGATAATTTTGATGATATCTTTCAAACTCACGACCTTGTAAATTTGCAAGTAGATGTGGAGAGGGCGGTGGAAGAGATTGCCACACAAGAAGTAGAGATTATCCTCAGGGAAGGGGAAGGACAAGAAAAATAAGTTGTCCTGGAAAAAGAAACCTAGGAACAGGAACAGAAAAACACACTAAATGTGGAAGAGACACCGGTCCCGGGGACCAAGACAGGAGAGAGGCAGGTAAAAGTCAAGCACTTGACTATGGCTGGGGAAGTCGGACCTTCGAGAACAATCGTACCCTCAGTCGTCATGCTCCAAATGCCTCTAGACACCCTGGGTAACCCGTTACCCAAGATACGACATTCGGCAAGGTGGTCCCCGCAGCGCAGCAGTCAGACCCAGGTCGGACACCTTAGCTCCCTCCAGAAAATAGGCCCCCGGAGGAGAATGTCCCGACAGAGAATGCCGAAGGAACTCAACAGCAAAAAGATGTGGGGGAAAACCCCAAAAATATAGATACAGACACCATAAGTGTTGGGGAAGGCGGGAACCCCGAAACTACAAATGTAAATACCACTAAGGTGGGAGAAGCAGGAAATCCCGGGAATAAAGAAAAAGAGTCCACAGTGACCACAAATGCCAGGGAAACACAGCAAGCCCCCGAAGAGGACCCAAGTATCCAAGTCCTAGCAATAAGACCACCCGCGCCGCCACAATGGCTGGTGGAATCAAGGAAGAGAAAGGCCCCGGCAGCAATGAGAGTCCCTCTCTCTCTGGCCGAGATGATGGCTCAGAATCAAGATGCCAATGACAAGCCTAAGAAGGCTCGGACCCTCCATACCATTCGGACTAGTCCGAGAGGAAGTACCGTCGTAGTAGTAGCGACACCTCCCCCAGATAAAGAAGAGGTAGTAGTAGGAGCTGCAGATTACACAATCATAGAAGTCCCTCTAGGGAGAAGAGATAAAGAGGGGGAACTGGACCTGTTAATGAAGCAAGCCAGGCAATTCAGGCCCAGTATGAAAAGGAAGCGTAGAAGCTGAAGGAGGCAAAAGAAACAAATGCTAATCTCCTCGAGCTTCTTGCAGAGATGACATAGCCATTAGTTGTTATTCCTCCAGAGGCCTCCACGTCTGGAACACCACTCCCACAGGGTGATATTGATGCGCTAAGGACAATGAAGAAGAAAGCACAGGTTGTGGATGAATGGGTAACTGAGCAGGTGGGAGCCGTAGGGCGTTTCCTAACAGCGACACTCTCGAACCTACACCAGGCCAGTAACATCATGGGCCAGGTAAACAACATCCTTTCTCAGTGGGAGAGGGAAATAGAGAAGTATGAAGAATGGAAGAATGAGTTGGAAGAAATTATGAATTTTGGGGAAGTCGTCACGGAGACGAGTATTTTGGGAGGTGAGCATTTCGGGTTCCTCTGAGTCCAACACTCCAGACTTGGTCTTAAAGTTCAGACAAGCAAGCAACTGGTAGTGGCCCTGAAGGATAAAGTCTCGGTGATCCAAAATTCATTAAATTTATATGCGACATTCATCACAAGGGTTTCGGCGGTCAATCCCTTTAGCACCAAGACATGTGCTCTGGTCGATTTTGTTTTGAGTAAATTTGATGAAATAATGGAGGCGCAGTTTTGGTCCTCTAGAGATTTTGATGGAGCAAAGATGTCACGTCTCACCCGTATGATGCTCCAGGCGCACGACGTCGTGAAGATGGCTACAGAGTTTAAGGAAGGTGCCAGAGATTGGGCGACCAGTTGGAGGCTGCCAACGACCGTCGGGAATGTATTAAAGAGATAGATGAGGAGGATGATCTCCAGATTTTGGAGGCATTCCAAAAATATAAGGAACAATGAAGTCTTCCGGTCTCTGGATATTTCTGCCAGCAGGACAAAGTTTTGAAGATATGGTATTCTTTGAGCATAAGCTCCTAGACTCTGGAATTATGGGTCCCAGTTTTGTATTCTTTTGCAATAATCTGCGTCAAGGTTCCCCGGAGCCGAGTGATTGCTGTCAGCAATTAATAATGGTCAGAGTGCAGGTGATCCAAACAATGACAGATCAGGCAAATTGGATGGTTCTGACAGGCGCCTTCTTTTCCCCTAAGGCACCGCTCCCGCATTTACTGCGTGGCGTGCATCAAAGACAGGGAGCCGTAATCAGCATTAATGAGGCGTATGGCCTAAGTTACCAAGATAAGCAAGTTTTCTCTACCAGTACCATAGCTCTCTTCTCTAGGCTGATTCTTCTAGATTTCTCTCGTTTCTTCTTCTTTCGTCTTGTCAGAACTCTGTACATCCTGAGATGATTGTACGTGGTGCAGGTAGTACCGGCCATGGATATCATATTTTATTTAGCAAGTGTACAGGTAGATTAGGTCAAGTCTATGTATAAATAATAAGACCGATGCCTTAACAAGGGTCAGCGAAATTGAGGATTTTTTTGTCCGGTAGTAATAGCAAATAGCATTTTCAGGTCTATTGCAGTTAGAGGTTTACTTTAGTCTGTTCTCAGTAGCTTAATGCTCCCTTGGAGCCATGAATGTACTCGTCGGTGATGCTGGAATCATTTCAAGTTAATGAAAGAAGGAAGAACATCTTGTGGCCCTATGTTATTTGTTGTTCTGATCTCTGAAGTTAATGAACATATTTTGTGTTGTATGTCTTCTTATGTCCTTCGCTCCGGTGTTTTTCATTTAGTTAAATGATCTTATCTCCGTTTGCTATTGAATGCATATGAATCACTGATTCCTTGTGTATCTGATATTTAGCATTGTTTTCCTGCATTGGAGCATTGTTGATGTTTGAATATGTATTGGATGACTATAAGTAGAAGTATACTCTATCTCTGATCTAGCTTTTGGGATTTCTTTAATAAATCTAAGATGCTTGCAGGAAATCTCACCCCCTTTTGAAATCCCCGGAAGTGATGAGTAAAAACCAGCTATCCCCTCAAACAACAGTCACCTACCCAACTTAGCTCCCCCGCACCGTCGAGACCCGACTACCAGGTGCTTGGAGGCTAGGAGAATTCATTCTCCGCCAAACCTCTACAGGCGGAGTTGGCCGGTACTCCGACACACAATGAAAACTTATCCCCTATTGGCGGAGCCGGTCACAAAGTCTCGTCAACACTACTGTTATAAATCTTTTAAAGATGATATTTTAACACTTGTATCTCTCTGAAGATATCTCCTTATGTTAAGTGTTTAAAGGTAAATGAACCTAGGAATAGCTATGCTATGATGTATCTAAAGGAAAGAAAATATTATATCTTAACCTAATGTTCGAATAAAATCACTTGTGACTAATAGCTATGTAGTAATGAAATGAGAAATCAATTGTTAGTAATAAGGAATGATTGTTTATGTTGGAAAAGAAAGAAAATGTTATCCTTTAATTATGAATGATAGAGTAGTAATCAGACTTGTAATCATACTTGTAATCAATGGGTAGATATGAATTAGTGGATGGAAACGCTAATTTGATGGTAATGATAGATGGTTAATTTAACAAGGAAGAAGGTATACTTAGTGTCTTTAAAGGGAATGTAGATTGATAAAAATTCCATAAGGATAATGTATACCATAATGAATGTTTATCTCTACCCTAATGTTTAAATGAAACTAATATAAAGGATAGATTAGTAGATGAATACATGACTTGAGTTGGCAAATCAAATAATGATAGGGGATTGACTTATGATTTATGAGATAAGAGAATATAATTTGGTGCTTTATGAAGAATGTAAAGCTTATAATTTAATGTATATCTCTTTAAGATGTATAGGTTAAATAATGTTGCTTGAGTAGTGATGTTAGGGAACCTATGAAGACTTAGGTAGATTATTAGTCTTGTATTCAAAACAAGTGGTTATGTATGTATTAGATAAGATGCATATCATATTAGTTAGTTTTAAAAAAAAGTACTCACATCTTTTAGTGGTTAGATGATTTATCCTCTCAGGTTCACTGGCGGGGTTGTAGATATGTTGGTTTCTAACCCTCTCTACCAAATCCTCATCATTGGTTGATTGATCCTTGGAGACCCTTAGTTCCTGGTAAAATCTAGCTCTTCCCTTGTGGTAAGGGGTTTTTTTATGATTACCTTTATTTCTTTTGAATAATGAGATTTGGTGATGAAAAAGTTGTGGGTTTGAGGGATTCGTTCCCTTTTGGCCAAACCCTAGACAACCTCCTTCAACCCTCTAATTAAACCACTCAGTGTGCGTCCAATGTGGGTTCTTCTCCCTAATCCTCTACAATTTTGTGATAATTATTGTTTCAAAGTCATCGAAAACTCTATTGGTTTTTTATTAAAGGTGGATGATACCACAACCTCTCTGTGTCTCTCTACCTTTGCTCGAATCTTGATCGATGTTAACATCTCCACAAATCTTCCTAGAGATTTGGTACTTATGGTTGGGGATAGGGAAAGGACTCGATTGTTGGATTATGAATCTCCCCTTCCAATGTTATCAGTTCTTTTCTACCCTTCCCATAATGTCGGTGCCTTTCTACTGGTCACTTGACAACTGATTGTTCTCTCTTGCACCATAAAGGCACTACCACTTGGTGGAAGGAAAAAAACTATGAACATCTAATTGTCATTGATTCAACCTCTTCGTCTAATGGCTCTTCAAAGGTTGATGATGACTCCCCTCAAGATGATACTCCTACTATTGATTTGGCCTCCTCAGATCCTGTGGATCTTATTTTGTGTCAACCTCTGGTTAATGATGTGCAATCTTGTCAGCACTCTGCCCATTGTGTTGGCAGTCCTACAAAGAGGATTTCCTCAATTGCCACCCCTTTTGTTGGTGATCATAGTGATAATATTGTTTGTATGGTGATTCGACAATGTAGGCGAGATTGTTCTTCAATTTATCATTCTCTTCCCCACATTGTGGGTGAGTTATCTACCCACTCTTGATGTGGGTTACTAGTTGTTCTACTAGTGTGTTGTTAATAGTTTGCTATTGAATTTTTCGTATTTCACCTTTTCAGTTAGTCTTTACAAGGGTCACCACCCTTGTTTTGATACTTTTTTGCTTAGTTTTTTAATGTTCAAATTGTGGTTATATAAGGGACAACACCCTTATTTTATTGTTGATTAATATAAAAATGTGTGTGTGTGTGTGTGTGTGTGTGTGTGTGTGTTTAGGTTGATTTTTGTTCTTTTTTATTGCTCTCTCTCTCTCTCTCTCTCTCTCTCTCTCTCTCTCTCTCTCTCTCTCTCTCTCTCTCTCTCTCTCTCACACACACACACACACACACAAGATCATTTGTTTACTTGTGTTTTTTTTTGTTTAGAGATAATATAAATTGGTCTTTATTTAATTTATTTAGTAGATTTTTAATATTCTTTTATTTTCTATTTTTAGCACCGTATTTAAATTTCATTTTATTTTAATATCCATTAAATTTGAATATATTTAACCTTTGTGTTATGATCATTTTTCCATTAATTAGAATGTGTGTGTGTGTGTGTGTACACACATAATTTGATCTTTCATGTTTCATTTATTAGTAGATTTTTATTATTCTTTTTAATTTTTTAAATAACTTTTTAGTTTATCTTATTGTTATTTACTTTATTTTTACATTATCTTGAGTGTACATTTATTATACTTTTTGCATATTAATTACAATATTTAGATACATATTTTAATATATTCATGTTTTAATATGTATATTGATCTAAAATATTTGTTCATGTTTTTTCTTATTTCCTTCTCGCTTTGGGTGCTTTCCTTCACACTACCCCCTTTTTATATCTCTACATTTGGATCTTAGTCTGCATCTTGCAATTTTTCACACAACCTCCACTCTCTTTCATCTTAATGCTAAAAATACTTACACAATCAAAACCAAAACCTGATATTTTGGAATTTGTGTCAAACTCTAAATTCTTTCTTTGAATTTTCTTATTTTATAGTATTAGTATTCACAAATTAAAAATTTATTAAAAATAATAAAACATTCCCATTGAGAACTCAAGTCATAACTCACAAGGATGAGGCTCTTGAAAGAAAAAAAAAACTAACAACTAAATAAAAATATCCTAGAGACTGAAATTGAAATCAAATGTAGAAAGTTATGTTGTCGATGCCACTTCACGATGCATTAGTTCTTTGATTGTAATTTAAATTTCGAACATCAAAGGTCTTGCAAAACCAAGATTATCAATATTTTTGATACCCCCATTGGTATGCATGCATCCTTGAGGGACATGACTCCGATAGGCCTCTAAAATACAAAATCAAGAAAAGTGAAAGCTACTGAAATTTTTTAAAATTTTCAAATTTTCTAGAACTGCCACTTGGATGAATCTAACTGGTTTTACGATCAGTAGAGTTTTTATTTGAACTTAATTGAGATATAAAATGTAACTCTTACGGTTGATTAGAATGCCATATTCCCTACTTAATATATAAGCCAAGCTTGAATATCTTTAGCCGAATTTTGATTAGTTGGTGAAGGTGGTTAATCATATTACAAGCAATAACTACGCTTTTAAATAATATATATAGTGATCAACTGTGCACGTCTAGATTACAGACTGTAGGTTATATAAAGCCTAGCCAACTCTGACTACACCAAGCACAACTTACATAACCATGTGATGACTAGATATTGATTAAATACATTTCCTAACTGTAGATCACATGAAAGACTACACAAGGAAGTGGCTAGATCCCAGTATTTCACGTCTTTGGGATGTTTTGGGCATATAAAAATGGAAGGAACACTAAAGAGCAAAAATAAGATGAGAACATCGATGTTTATAAACTATGCACATTTATATTAGTGTTGATGTGTTTAAATAAGCATACAGGCATATACATAAAAGATCATGACCAGCATGCCTTGATTTAGCTTAAAACCATCCTATATTTCAGACCCTGATCTCCATGCCCCCCACATATCTCCATACCTGGTCCCATCTTTCCATGACAATGCAATTCAAAAAACATGGGAGTAATAATAAGTATATAAAATAGTTCAAATTATTTGTCATTCAGATAGAAAAATAGCCTTTCAGGAAAGATGTACCACAAACGAATGATCATCAAAGAACCATTGATTTCCTTGGAAGGAAAATATTAGATTATACTAGATCCTTTGGGAGCAAATTAACTTCTCTTACTGCAATGATAAAACACTTATAAATTACTTTGCTTAAAGAACACAACTCAATACAGAATATAAGGAAATAACCTGTACAGGTCATATCATCTTTCATTAGATGAACAAGAACTTACACGTAAAATCACCCAAGGGTTTTCTAAAATAAAAATAACAGCACGTATATGGAACATTGCAAATTATGTGCCTTTAAGACAAGATTTAGCCAAACCAAATAATTTTGGCAGAAAAATTATAAACATCCTTGAGCCATTAGATGGTGTTAAACCAACTGGGAGCAAGTTGACTTCTTTGACTACAATGATAAAACATTTCAAAATTAATTTGCTTAAAGAACACAGCCTACTAAAGATTATGAAGAAATAACCTCTACACATCATATCTTCTTCAATGAAACAATCACACTTCTCATAAAATCACAAAAGGACTTTCCAGACCAAATAATATTGAAATGGTAATTGTGTACTTGATTCAATCAAGAACTGTGACAGGAAGGGTATGTCTTCCAACACGACAATTAGCTATGGTAGATCTCATCAGGAGACTCAAAATAGTTAAATATTAATGATAACAGTAAGGAACAATCTCACGTCACCAGGATATAAAAATTTATAACTGATTGTCGGCCATACGAGTTTCAGCAGCAGCAATCTCTGAGTCTACTAATGTAATCAAACGCTGGCCAACATGTTTTGCGACAGATATCATAGCAAGAACAACACTTGGATCAAGTCCTGCACCCCCCCGTTTGGTCAGTCCACATACACGGCCCAGTTTGTTAATGGATACTGAAACTGCTGAGCTCATTTGAGATTCCTCTTCTAAAGTTGCATCCGCTATATAGGCCATTCCCACCTACAAGAAGTTCAACACATGAAGTGTAAATTTTAATCAGATTTATAAGAATGAATATTTATTTATTTTTAATCTCAGTTTCAATGGATGATCTCACAATCTGAATTTATATCAAAGTATATATTAATAACAATCTGCTCTTAAACTGAAAAAAATGTAAAGACCCCAACTATTCCTCTCTCCATTACAAATCGCATAAATCATAGCACTGTCATTTTGCCAAATACTTGGCTGCCAAAACGGCTAGAATTCCTTCACTGAGTATGCAGGGGCATTATGTCAAACAATTTACTGAACTTATCATGCTTCTGGGAATGGTCACTTATTAATAGAGTTATGTTTGTTCAATTTGCTACATTCATTTCATACTGCAATTACAACGTGTACAAGGTTCATGATGCAACATGACAACAGAAATTGGCATATTCTATTATGATTTAATTGGTGGCCAACATGAAGATGCAGTATTAAACACAAACGTAACATACCAATCAAATGTAAGAGCCCCGAACTCAGTAATGGCACAAACAATGCAATCTCCCCTGGCAGAATTTCGATTCATTTATCTTTAACAGCTCTGAGAATAATTACGGTATTTTCCTCGAGCTTATATCAAATGTTTGGCAATAGTTGCAACACAGTTATACTGATCATAGGGAGGCATAATAATGACTGTACAATCCCAAGTTATAAGGATGCAACTAACCCAGACTTTAGTTTGACACGGATTTTCAGACAACAGATTGCCTAAGTTTATGCTCCTTCAGTTGGTTGGTACTCATATTAATCTCAAAATAAACATGTCGGACATATTGTTACAAGATATTCTCAGAACACAATTATTGTGCACCTGGAATGGTCATCGTATTCCTCACTGGAATGGTCATCGTATTCCTCAAACAAGTCGCTTGTCTATTAGAGAACCCGGACAAAGATGTAAACATGTCTCTGCCACATACTCCAACGTTTGTCTGCCGCTGTCTATAGAGTTCTCAATCTAACTCCTGCTATCTGGGAGCCGTATCCTCAAATGGGAATGTTCGTTTGTATAAACTTCTCAAGCATAACCCGCTAACCTTGAATAGAAGACCAATTACGTAATAGGATTTGCCATTACTGCAGAACCCTTACTCTGGTTGCGTGTGAACACACACAGAACAGCCCAATGTGTTTCTTCGTTACGATAATATGGAACCACTCCACTTTTTCCGACACCATTCCTCCGCAATGCTGCTTGCTGTGTATCCAGAGTGTTACGGCAATGTTTTCTGGAGGATTGTCGTTATCATTTGCCACCTTTCAAATACACGACAATTTTTTTAACCAACTAGACCAGATTCTTCTCTGGTGAAATGGTTTATTTTCTCACATCGGAGTAAGTATTATAAAATCATAAAATCTTTCACTATTGAGGAAAATTCAGTCCATGCCCCCCCAACCTCTCGACAATGCCTCTATAAGGGAAGAAATTCCCGTAATACAACTTCCCCCAAACTGAGTATTAACAAAGTCTTAAAATTAATTATTTAATATTATTTGTTTTTATTTTTTTGATATATTAACTAATATTAAATAATTATTATTTATTATGATTAATTAAGTAATATTAGTTTATGAAACATTTAACTAATATTAAATAATTAATATTATTTATTCCATTTATAAATTTAGGGGACATTACAAGTCTTCCCGTCGCAAAATTGCTTGTCCTCGAGCAATAAAATTACTGAACACTGAATCAACTGCCAGCTGTACCACAACACCTAGATCCCAAATCAATCTCAGGAATTCCTTAGGAATCCGTTGCACCATTTTGATATACCTGGAATATGCTTCATTGAAGAATACATTGTTTATCATGCAAACCCCAGGATCCCATATTTGGACATCATCTTCAGCATCAATCATCAAGACGAAAGAAGACGGCTCTCTCATTCGAGCTTCATTGGTGAGTGTTTCATCAACTGTCCATACCCTGCAATTATCTGCGCAATCATTTATCCTCAACAAATCCAAGTATGGTAATGTTGGTTGTTTTAAGTCATCCTTATAGACTATCCTATCCTTCAGGGAAGGAAATCTGGAAAACTCATTGGAAATTGATGTCTATCGCACAACATCAACTAAAATCAACAAAATTCTTTCAAAAACTATCTGTCCATGATTATGTAATTCTGATTCTTTAACCTTCATTGTACTATGATGATCACAAGGCTCATCCTGAACGCTCATTTTTTGTTTTTTTTTGAGAATTCATTCTTTTGTGCCTTTCCTTAATTTTCTGCAAGTTCTCTCTTGCTTAAGCAGCTATCATCTTAGCATGTCTAGCTTTCTCCCTCCATTCGTTGCACTGCAAAGGAGTTCTTTCTACATGTGCACTATGACCTATTAATTTTACTTGTCTCCATGTCCGTTACCACTGATTCTTCTGGAAATATATCAACCGCGCCATTTTGTTGATCTGAATTATGTGATACCAATTCTTCCCTACATATTTCATCAATCCCCTCAACTATCATCTGCACTTCTCGAATTCTTGGACTATCTTATTGTTCATTCGGCAAGGTTGTCATCTTTTCTACTTGGCATGACGAATAGTGAACCATACTCAACTGTAAGAAAAGCAATATCCCTGTCCCTGTGTAATTGTAGGTAATCTAATTTTATCTTTTCTAAGGCTTCCTTGACTATTTGCAACTATGCACTAAAAGTTTCATTTGCGACTCCATTCTTCCTTTCCTTCATTTGAAGATTCCATATTAACTCTTTAATCTGTTTATGAGGATTTTCAATTCTTGATAGCACTTGCACAATCCTTTCCTCTATGACCACTAATTGATCCTTAAGATCTTGCTCTGGCAAAGGTTCGTACTTATCATAGTGACTAGTACTTTCATCACCCAAAGACTTTAGATTTGCTTCTATCTGTAAGAACACTTACCTCATCAAAAGTAATTGTCTTATTATAAATTATTGTAGAATCCACATACTTACTTAGCATAGTTCATACCTTCCGCATACTTATCGATGCTGACCTCTAAATCACCTACATAAAATCGGAAGCGCTCTTCTACCAATGGCTTCATGAAATCAGAATCTATGAGTACATCATTGCATTGTTCTGTAATGTAGGAGAATTCAACTTCATCTTGAAATTCTATTCCACCTTCATCATGAGAAAAACTATTCTCGTTAAAGCAAACTTTCTTCTGCTCTTCTTCCTTCAGGAGAGACTTAAGCTTTCGTTCACATTGTCTGATCGCATTGCAAACTAACTTGTATGGAAATGAAGAAATTGCACATTCCTGTTTCAAAACAGTCCAAAGCATAGATAAAATAGTTGGCGTATTGTTTCACTTCCCTTGATAGTTAGAACCATAATATCCTGCATAGCTGCCACTATCTCTTTTCCATGTGCCCCTTTAATTGTTACCAGGAAATAATGAAACATATCATAAATCAAATCTTGCAACCCCAAATCCAACAGTAGATAACTAATTCTAACTTCAGCAAAAAATTTCAATATAGCAAACCTACTTGAAGCATGAGCACTACTGACATCATCCAGACCCTGAAAACTATCAACCATCAAAGCCAATACCTTCTTCATAGCGTCATCATCATAGGGAATGTGTGGAACCGAGATTCTCAAAACTTCAGAAAGGCTTGAAGTAACCATCAATCTGATTCCTGCATCTGAATGTGTCAACAACCAATCTTGCTTCAAAGCTATTTAATATTTTCATAGGGACGAGGAAAAAATGTAAAAAAGATTGAGAAGATTGTTCCACTAAACTCAAACATCCATCCAGTTCATTCAAGAGATTAAAAAAAACATTTCTCGGTTGATAATTACGAAGCTTATCATCAACTTCTTGCAATGTTTTAATCAACCAAAATCTTTCTTTCAACTCCATACTTGATTTCAGATTATATTTACCCACAAGCTGGCAGGATGCACAACTCTGATACCAATGTAAAGACCCCAACTGTTCCTATCTCCGGTACAAATCGCATAAATCACAACACTATCATTTTGCCAAATACTCGGCTGCCAAAACGGCTAGAATTCCTTCACTGAGTATGCAGGGGTATTATGTCAAACAATTTACTGAACTTATCATGCTTCTGGGAATGGTCCCAGGTCACTTATTAATAGAGTTATGTTTGTTCAGTTTGCTACATTCACTTCATACTGCAATTACAATGTGTACAAGGTTCATGATGCAACATAACAAAAGAAATTGGCATATTCTATTACGATTTAATTGGTGGCCAATATGAACATGCAGTATTAAACACAAACGTAACATACCAATCAAATGTAAGAGCCCCGAACTCAATAATGGCACAAATAATGCAATCTCCCTTGGCAGAATTTCGATTCATTTATCAGACAATGCAAGTTTATCTTTAACATCTCTGAGAATAATTACGGTATTTCCCTCTAGTTTAAATAAAATGTTTGGCAATAGTTGCAACGCAGTTATACTGATCATAGGGAGGCATAATAATGACTGTACAATCCCAAGTTATAAGGATGAAACTAACCTAGACTTTAGTTTGACACAGATTTTCAGAGAACAAATTGCTTAAGTTTATGCACCTTCAGTTGGTTGGTACTCATATTAATCTAAAAATAAACATGTGGGACAGATTGTTACAAGATATTCTCAGAACATAATTAATGTGCACCTGGAATGGTCATCGTATTCCTCAAACAAGTCGATTGTCTATTAGAGAAGTCTGACAAAGATGTAAACATGTCTCTGCCACATACTCCAACGTTTGTCTGTCGCTGTCTATTGATTTCTCAATCTGAAACCTGCTATATGGGAGCCGTATCCTCGAATGGGAATGTTCGCTTGTATAAACTTCTCAGGCAGAACCCGTTGACCTTGAATAGAAGACCAATTACGGAATAGGATTTGCCATCACTGCAGAAGCCTTACTCTGGCTGCGTGTGAACACACACAGAATGACCCAATGTGTTTCTTCGTTACGATAATATGGAACCACTCCACTTGTTCCGGCACCATTCCTCCGCAATGTTGTGTGTTGTGTATCTAGAGTGTTACGGCAATGTTTTCTAGAGGATTGTCGTTATCATTTGCCGCCTTTCAAATACACGACAATTTTTTTAACCAACTAGACCAGATTCTTCTCTGGTGAAATGGTTTATTTTGTCACATCGGAGAAAATATTATAAAATCATAAAATCTTTCACTACTGAGGAAAATTCAGTCCATCCACCCCCCAACCTCTCGACAATGCTTCTATAAGGGAAGAAATTCCCGTAACTCAACTTCCCCCAAACTGAATATTAACAAAGTCTTAAAATTAATTATTTAATATTAGTTTTTTTTGTTTTTTGATATATTAACTAATATTGAATAGTAATCAATTATTATGATTAATTAAGTAATATTAGTTTAAGAAACATTTAACTAATATTAAATAATTAATATTATTTATTCCATTTATAAATTTAGGGGACATTACAAGTCCTCCCGTCGCAAAATTGCTTGTCCTCAAGCAATAAAATTACTGAACATTGAATCAACTGCCAACTGTACCACAACACCTGGATCCCAAATCAATCTCAGGAATTCCTTTGGAATCCGCTGTGCCATTCTGATATATCTGGAATATGCTTCATTGAAGAATACTCTGTTAATCATGCAAACCCCAGGATCCCATATATGGACATCATCTTCAACATCAATCATCAAGACGAAAGAAGACGTCTCTCATTGGAGCTTCATCGGTGAGTGTTTCATCAACTGTCCATACCCTGCAATTATCTGTGCAATCATTTATCCTCAACAGATCCAAGTATGGTAACGTTGGTTGTTTTAATTCATCCTTATAGACTATCCTATCTTTCAGGGAAGGAAATCTGGAAAACTCATAGGAGTTTGATGCCTGTGGCACAACATCAACTAAAATCAACAACATTGTTTCAGAAACTATCTGTCCATGATGATTATGTAATTCTGATTGTTTAACCTTCGTTGTACTATGATGATCACAAGGCTCATCCCAAACACTCATTTTTGGGTAATATCATGCACTTTGTTGCCCACTCAATAGCATCATGGCTAATGAGACGCTGCACACGTCCAAGTGAAATAATTCTCAAATTTTCCTCTCTGATTGCCTTAAGTATATGCTTCTTACCATTAATTTCAAATTTCATTTCCATATCCTTAAGGCTGAGATAAAAAGCCTCTACGGAATGCAACCAACTCATGCCCAAAACCAAACCAGTACCTCCCATGTCAACCACATAAAAATCAGTTTTAAATTCGTAATTGTTTAGCTTCATAGGAAGATCCGGAATCATCCTATCACACTTAGGTGTGTAACCATCAGCCACCTTAACACGAATGCCTTCAAATTCTTCAGTCAGTAGGCTTCTCCTGGAAACCAACCGTGAGTCTATCAAATTATGGGTGGCACCTGTATCCAACAAGGCAATGACACGCTGCCCTGCTAAAAGACCCCGCATCCTGGAAGAACCTTCTTTCTTCATGCTAGAGAGGTATACAACCTTGAGGTGGGAATCCTCATCCACCTTCTCACTGTTAACTACTTCTTCATAGCTCTCTTCTTCATGATCAGTTTGCTGCCCCTCATAATCAGAACTATGGTCACCCTCATAATACCACTCCATAAGCTTCTTTCTACCCTTAGGCTTCAATGGACATTCATGTTTTTCATCATATGGCCCCCTGCAATAAAAACATAATCTCTTCTTTCTTAGATCATTAAGTGTTTCTTGATTTAAGGGCCCTATTACAAGTTTCTTGAAATCTGATCCTTCATCTCTTTTAGGAGCAGCCCTATTGTCATATGGAGGATTAGTTGGTTTAGGAGGGAATCTAGTATGTGGAGCTGAAAACTCTAAATCCCTTGCTTTCTTCATGGTTCCCTGCAAGGTAGGAGGGTCAAAAGACTTAACCCAACCCTTGAGAGGATCAACTAACCCCTCTACAAACAGCATAACACACCTGCTCTCTGAAATGTCGTACACCATCACTGAAATCCTCTGAAATTCACTGATCAAAACCTCCAAACTGCTTGTTTGTTTGAGTTGTGCCAGCTCACAAAAATAGGACTCTGGGTCCTTCCTGTCAAACCTATCTACCAGTCCATTTACAAACTCCTGGTAGGATACAATTTGAACATGATGCAATGAGACCAACCCATGGTACCACCAGTCATGGGTTATACCATCCAAATGCAAAACAACAAACCTAATTAAGTCCTCTTCGGACATAGGACATAAAACCAAATAAGTATCAAGCTTGTGGATCCAAGCTCTAGCTATCACTTTCCCACTCCCATCAAAGTGAGTTAATGATAGTTTGTTGGTCACTTGTTTTAAGTCATGGTTCACATGCCTTTGTCTCCCATATGTTTTACCTTTATAACGTTCCCTTTTCTGACTCATGAACCTGTCAAAATTCAAATGTTGCTTTACTTCATGTCGTAAAGCATCCCACTTAGCATGCGAAGCTAGAACATCATCTGTAAATGACACCTCCTCCTCAATACTAACTGCATCTAACTCTGGTCTCAGGAAGGTAGGACGTAGAGGCATGTCTTGTGTGCCTGTCATATCAGCTATAGACCTATGAGAGCTAGCTGAGATACTCCTAGCATCTTTATCTCTGCCTTGGTCCCTGGGCAAATAAATCCGCTGAAGCATGTAAGCAAGATTTTGTACGACATTGGCCATCTACTGTTGTCCAGCTGCCAACAAATGCTGGCTATGTGCAATGTCCCTAAATGTAGCTCTAATTTCCCTATTTTCTTCATTCCCCTGATTACCTGCAAATCTTTCTCCCATGTCACCCTGTTCGTGTTCACAAGATGGTGGAGAATTCCTTCCTCTGCGTGTATAATAGTAACCTGGAATAAATCTATCTCCCTACATTAATAATACCCACTTCCCTGCAAGCTGCCCAGAAGACTGCTCTGATACCATTGTAAATAGCCTACCGGGCTCTTTCTCTAAATTCAACTGCAACAATTCCTTTTATCGCTGGAAAAGTAATTGTTTTGATATTTTCTTTGCAAATATGTATTTTTTTGTGTTTTCTCAATATATATAAAGAATTGCAATTACACGAATTAAATCTAATTACTCTAATGCTGAACAATACTTCATGCCATAACTTCATAAAACTTTATTGCATTAACATTGGAAACGTTCATAGGATGAAATAACAATATCCCGCTAAGTAGTTAGAAAATGCGATAGTTTAAACCGCTACCTTAACCACGCTAATAGCTTGATTGATCGTGGCTGGTGTAATCCATTGTTGGCGTCTTATAATGGAGATCAATGTGCAAGGAAGCTGAACGTAGCTAATAGTATTGGCGTCTTGCAATGCTCCTTAAACAATACGCATGAATTCGAACCAGAATTCCAATCTTCTAACCCAAAAAGCGTTGAAATATTCAGTCTCTCGAAATGCCACAATTCGTTGGCAAAGATTAACGTAGTGCCAAGGATTGAGGGTCTGAAAACAGATTGTCCAGCCAAGCAACGAACACCCACATAGCGGAAACACAATGCAAACACAAGATATGAACAGGGAATAACAGGTTTATTCAATAACCAAGCATTACAAGCAACATGTCAGGCTATAAGGCAATCCCGGTTATGGCCAATTCAACAAAAAGTTCAACAAGATCTTGCAGGATCGAACTACACCAATCAATCCTACAGCTAAGTGGAAGAAACTACAAGGCAAGATCTAAACTTGTGCTCGCAAGCCACCAAGCAATCTTCCTTAGTTTTCCTTCTTACCTACTTACTACTGTCTTTCCTCTACTTTTCTTCTCCTCTCCTAAATGCTACCTACACACTCCTTTTATACACCAGGCCACAAGTCGGCTTTACGAACAATATTAAATATCAGTCGGCCCATTACAATCCACGATGAAACATGTAAATGACCGAGTAGGCCTCAAACAATTAATAACTACATAGAAGAATGCACCAATCCAGATTTAGGTCCACACAAAATCCAATGCATCATGCCTCAGAACTCTGCACAATCCGAACGACCCCCTCCAATCGCGGATGCAATCTCCAATGTCTGCCCAATCCATAAAAGCCAGATGGTAAACTCCATCAGCCAGTCGGTGAACTCCATCAACCGAGACTCCAAGTCGGTACTGAGCACAAACAAAGCCACCAAGCCCATTCAGTAAAGCATCGATGCCAACAGCCAGTGAGTCTGTACGATGAAGCAAAGCACACCTTCCACGGAGCATCGAAATCTAACCCAAACATCTTTTTGGTTGACACAGGATTGCTAACTTCCCCAGGATGCTCCTGCATCAGAAACCCCAGGTGCGAAAAGATGTTCTCAGAAGCTCCACGAACATCTGTTGGGATTCAACACATAGATCCCTAGCTGGTTCTTGATGTACATGTCCTTCGAGTCCTCAACTGATACACTCATGCCTCAATACCTGTAGTGCTCTCTGATTTTCCTTCAGATCTTTGAACACTCTTGACTACACTAACCTCTGTAGCCATCTCAGAGCTAAACCTTTATGTCACTTTCGATTCCACCTCATCAGAGAGATCTGCAATCGCCCTAGGGTCCAATCTTCTCAGAGGCATCTTAAAATCCTCTGCAGCAAATCCACTCCCTACCACCTCGCAACAACCTCCAAGTTGTTGTAAGTGCAAACTTTAATCCGCCACCTCACGAACAACCAGGCCATGGATCACAAGTTCAGGAACACAGATCTGCAACCAACCTCCATGAAGGAACAAACCAGATCAACCTCGCTCTGATACCACCTAACGCAGTGCCAAGGATTGAGTGTCTGAAAACAGACTGTCCAGCCAAGCAGTGAACACCCACACAGCGGAAACACAATGCAAACACAAGATATGAACAGGGAATAACAGGTTTATTCAATAACCGAGCATTACAAGCAACATGCCAAGCTATAAGGCCTTCTCGGTTACAGCCAATACAACAAAAAGTTCAACAAGATCTCGCCAGATCCAACTACACCAATCAATCCTACAGCTAAGTGGAAGAAACTATAAGGCAAGATCTAAACTTATGCTTGCAAGCCACCAAGCAATCTTCCTTAGTTTTCCTTCTTACCCACTTACTACTGTCTTCCCTCTACTTTTTTTCCTCTCTCCTAAATGCTATCTACACTCCTTTTATACACCAGGCCACAAGTTGGCTTTACAAACAATATTAAATATCAGTCGGCCCATTACAATCCACGATGAAACGTGTAAATGACCGAGTCAGCCTCAAACAATTAATAACTACATAGAAGAATGCACGAATCCAAATTTAGGTTCACACAAGATCCAATGCATCATGCCTCGAAACTCTACACGATCCACACAACCCCCTCAATCGCGGATGCAATCTCCAATGTCTGCCCAATCCATAAAAGCCAGTCGGTAAACTCCATCAGCCAGTCAATGAACTCCATCAACTAAGACTCCAAGTGGGTACCGAGCACTAACAAAGCCACCAAGCCCATTCGGTAAAGCATCGATGCCAACAGTCACCAAGTCCGTTCGGTGAAGCAAAGCACACCTTCCACCGAGCATCGAAATCTAACCCAAACATCTTTTTGGTTGACACGTGATTGCTAACTTCCCTAGGATGCTCCTGCATCAAAGATCCAACTCAAAGTGCAATTGCTGGTGTGAATTTACAATTCGACAGCAAATCCCAAACCCTTCCTTCAAACTGAAACAAGTTGCAAAACTCTCCAAATTTCGTAAATGATAAAAAGGTAAAGAAGACTTTCAAAATCTCCATGTAAAGAATCTAAATCTTCTTCAAGAAGGCTCGACATTAGCAGCTTCAAGATGACACCTTCAATAACTTAAAACTCCAAACTTCAAACTTAGAAATTTGAATATTCAAATTTATAGCATCCAAATATAAGCCTTCATTCACTTAAATGTCCAAACCAAAGTCAAAATAATCATCATTAATATTTTAATGACTTGACTTATAAAATAAGCTCCATGGTATAATTAATTAATAAAATAATCAACCCAAGCCAAACCAACTGCTCCGCTCTGACAAGTCAATTGTTCGGACACCCTGCCACAAATGGAAAGTGACAGGAAAAGACTTACTATAAATAGTAAGTTCTCAACCACAGACCCCCAAATCCAGTCATTAGCCCACGAGGGTCGCAATGATGGGCTAACAATCATGTCCCCAAACACCTGCTAAAACGGGGACATCACATAGTGCAAAAAGACATTTTAAGAGATGTTTTGAGTAATATTTTCCACATCAAAATAAATGCTAGTGACTTGAAAAGCCTTTGTCTTATTTGATCTTTCAGGAAAAAATTCCCTTTGCATCAACAGGTCCTCATTAACTGTAGGAACTACCGCACCCCCTATCAATATAAAAATGAAATTCATGCAAAAGTTAACTCAGTCGTCATGTTACTCCTCTCGTTGGGTCATTCAAAAACAGTGTCATTATACTTATACCCAGTGAATGATGCATTTCTAGGCAGCCTGCAATTTTCCACACGGAAGCATGGATATAAGTTTTATCCAAACCCTTTTTTCTGATTGACTGCAAAATGGTATAATCAACAACCCAATGGAAAAAGAACAGAAAATTATAGCTGGAGATCATAAAAGGAGATTTTCTGATTAAGAGAACATCAAAAAAACAATATGACTGATACTTGAGAGAGTAAACTTCCAGCAAAAAAAACAAAAGAAAAACATATTGCCGATATTTATATAACACATTGTCAATCCTAAGTATTTTTAGAAAGAGTTATTTACCTTGGTTAAAGTCACTATGACTGGAACCCCTGATGTATCCAGATGTGAAAATTCCTCATCGCTGATATCAACATCCTCTTGCTGATCGGGTGATGAACCAGGCCTCACTTCAACCTTTGGAATACAAGTATTACTCAAGGCTGCCTGTTGATACAGAAAGCAAAAAATGCAATTTAGCAGGAAACATTTCATAGAAGGGCCTTATTTTTCTTCAAAATTGCAAAACTTTTTATAAATGAAAGTTGTGTATTCATTACAGTTTTAAGATTTTTTAAAAACAGACTAGAACGCTCTGCATGATTCCCATTAATAAAGGATATGCGCTATCATCAAAAAAGTATTTAAAATTTAATAACCAGCATGCATGCAATTGGTTTTGATTCTTTTGAAATTCCAGAGCAATATGCTTGCCAGAATGATGGTTAATATGGATATACAAATATTACACTTACCAGTAAACAGATTTCAACTTAAGAAAAAAAAATTTAACACAGCTGTCTAGAAGCAAAAATAGGATTATAACAACTAGGATCAATAAAAATAAGTTAACAATCTACAAATCTTTAAGAAAAAATACAAAAGCTAAATTATGTATGAATAACTGGCAAGCTAGTTTGATCAAAACCATTAATTTAATAGCAGTATCTACACAACAAAAAAACTCATCTAGTCTATAATCAATTACCTTGTTTTTTCTTATTTTTCTTATGTAGAGGTTGCCGATGTCTTTTCCCATTATACTCTCCAAGCTTTGGGACCAAGTCTCATTCACATAGAGTTGACTCTGCTCACAAAGTAATCTGAGCCAATCACCATTGGTTGCAGTTTGCACCACATCACAACCTACCCATTGACATTGCTACAGCATATGATTCTCATTCCTACTTGGAATCAGGTGCTGACAAACCCAGCCAAGACAACGACGCTCATGCCATCTTGATGGAAAATGACAATTCCTCTCGGATTCCAGTAAAAATTACAGATTTATAAATACGTAGAATCCATAATTCTTAATTTCAGTTCAGAAGTGTTTTTCCATAATTTCATTAATAAGTGTATGGGTTTTGTACTGGTACTCAGATTAGAGTGTTCAACTTCAAATAACAATATAAATTGTTTCAAATTGTACAAAATTGAAACCCTCATTTTTGTGTATTGTGACTTGTCCCACAAACTACCTCCAGGATCCAGATAACCATCTCCACTTTCTCATCTTGTAATACAAAATATGATCATACCACTTTTCAATATTCCTGATTTTAAAAATGGCCTAAATGTCTTTGTACATATACCCTATTTCCAGCGGACAATGCTTTTTGGCCATAAGAAGTGAAACGCAAGTCCGCAACTCATCAAGAGTCCTATAAAAATAGTATTCATGGTTATCTGCTCCAAAACATGTTCATATGCAAGAAGGAAGGCTCAATTATAATAATTCCTTCATTATGGTTGTAAATTGATGGAATTTTGTTGCAAAGCTTAATAGTCATGTACCTCTAATGCTTGAAGAGACCTGCAATTTCCAAGCATCGCAGCTCTAAGAAGTTGACAATTAAAAAAAACTTCGAAAAGACCTAATCAAGGGAAGTAGAGAAGAAGTTTCCTAACGTGATTCTCTTTTATAAGTGGGCTCCAGATATCCTAAAGGAAGAAAAAAATTATCTACAAATAGTGACTGTAAGTGTTAAAAAAAGATCAAAATTCGTGATAAATGGCATGCTAATAGATTAGCCCACCAAAACCAAAAATATGAACATTATTGAAACCAAATTCTATTTTTAGTTGAATCCCTTACTAGAGCAGATTCCACTTAACATTATTCATTGAGTACAAGCCATTTTCAATCAAATCATGAAAAGGAACTTGTCAAATATTTATTGAGCATTTTAATCCTTGTGGACAAAGTAACTCAAATGGGATGTACTAGGGAAGGTTGACAAATTATTTCAACATAGGGAGGCCATATCTACTTGGAAAAATTGTATGCATCCATGAAAAGAGTTTATTGTGCTAGCACTTTTGTGTGGTTTGAAGTTGTGTATTTGAAATAAGTTTAGAATGTGTGTATTCTAAATAATTTCATCTATGGAAAAACAAAAATCTTAACATGTGTAGCATATTTAGCTCAAAATGTTGTAAGTTATTTTATATATGGAAGGTTTACAAATGTTCAACTCTAGACAGTCTATTTCATTTAGATAATAATTAAAAAATTTAGGTTCAAGATATCAAAGTTTCCCAACTAATAAATTCTAAAAAGGAGGATATATCATATATCTAATTTTCCCAATGCATGTTAGGAATTGTTACTATTGTCACTAAGATTGCTCCCTTGTACCAAATTGTAACGTTCACCAATCTTGCGAAACATGGAAAGATCTTCAGGCTTGTGGGTATGCCTACAGTGAAGATCAATCTCTGGTGAAGGGCGGCTTCTTTTCAGTACTCACCTAAAACCATACTAACGAGAATCGCCATTGAATCGCCAGAATCGCCGGTTCGGCGATTCAATTCATCATGGCCGATTTTATTGGAGCCGGTGAATCTGATCGGCAGTTTTTTGGCATGAATTGCCGATTCAGGCGATTCATGCAAAAAATCGCCTGAATCACTTGCGTGCACCGGCATGAATCGGCCGCACGGCTTCAAGTGAAGTCAAGTCAAAAAAAATTTAAAACACTTATTTTTTTTATCTTTTTTTGTGTCTTTCCTCTTTGTTATAATCCTAAAGCTGGTTTGTGCAAATAGAAAATGTTCATGGCGAGGTGCGATTTGGATAGATATGTCCCTTAATGACCAATGGATGCAACTATCCAATACTGATAGACATACGTTTCATGGATCTTCATCTTACATACATTTGTGATTTGATGTCTTATGGAGCTGAAAAATAACTCTTGATGCCTTTATAAAATAATTAAAGTCGGTTGATTAGAATGGATCAAACATCTTGTTGAGATCTCTTAGTTGATTAACTAAGCACCCTGTGCAAGTCAAAAGAAGACATCTCTCCATACATCAAAATCTAAAATGCCAGGTTAAAAGAAGACTTGCACCTTTAACAGCAGCATGTTTACTTGGATATAAATTGATAAACATCTCCAATGAATTATATGCCTGGAGGAAAATGATTCATGACATTACATCTTTCTGATTAGTGTCAACATGAAGGAAGAAGTCATTGAAGACCTCATATTAAATTGTTTATAGAGATTTACTGATCACTGGTCTTTTCCAGAAACCTGTTTGTGTCTTTTGGATTACGGAAGAATTAAAAGTTCTATTCCTCATTGCTTTCAAACTTGATCCTCCACCTTAGATTGATACATAAAAAATGTTGAAAGAGGATTATGACAATAGTATGGTTGTGAAAGTCTGTTTATGTATTTTGGCTCTGACAGATGCACATAGGGCGTACATTACAACGATAAATATTGAAATTATATATCTGTCAAATGAACACAAAATCTTTTGTATTCATTCCGAAATTTGCTGAAGTCAAATCACTGTCATAACTTTCATGCCGGATGCAATTTTATGAGTTGAACAGCTCAAGGCTATGTAGCCAATTTTTATTTCTTGTGTTTTTTTTTTTTAATTTCATGGTATTTGTGCAGCGGCTGCTTTACCTTGGACACCTTTAAAAAGTGTTTATGTTCGAGGTCATATACTTTATGAAAGGTCAAATGTACGCCGTTGGACACAAGATGACATTGAAGGGCTTAGAAGGTATTTTAGATAATACTAGTTTAATGTTGGCTTTTTGACAAAGAAGCATTTAATGAACATGATATATCCACAATCTATGTAAGTGATTGAAAATGCTTCTAGAAAAAACTGTGTAGGCATTTTTACATCAATTATGCACATATCAAGTAAATAATAGAATTATATGTGACGATTTTCAGATGCATGCACAAGGTTTAAGTAATCCACTTCAAAATTTTGATGGGATTAACAATGTTATGCCAACTTATCTGTGTTGGGTTTTACTTTATAGAGCCTTGGTACTTATTAGTGTTTCTATGCATATATATTGGGTTACACAATCAACATGGGAAAAAGTGGAATAAAATAGCACAAGTTATTGGGAAATGCAGATATCATGTGAAAGATAAATGCTGTGCCATAAGAAGAGGAGTGATGAAGCGAGGTACAGTTTCTCCCAAATATGTTCATATAGGAGGATATTGTGAATATTTTTTTCTTCTTACCTTCCAGTTTTTCCTTCTCACGGCACATGTACAAATTATAATCTAGACAATCTATGGTGACAAGAGACAAATGCTTCTGCTGTGTTTGCATACTATTCTCATATGTAATTTATATAAAATAATTAGAACTGCAAACCTATAAGATGTATTTTCAAATCTCATCATATGGAATAATGATGAACCCTTTGAATTTCAAATGAATGATTAACAAATCAAGAATTGGATATAAGTGTATATTCTTCAGCACACAGAATATTCTATTGTGCCCAACCTTCTCAGAGAGTGAAATCAGTACTTGTATCTGAAGAGCACACGCATATACTGAGGGGGGCAAGGGGGCGGGGGAGCTGGGTTAATCAGTAGAACAACTAACTTTCAATTTTCAAACTTGATTAGATACAATAGCAATACTTTATCAAGCTTAATCAACCACACATGCAAGAACACGAAGGAACAAGTTTTATGGGGAAATCCTAATGGGAGAAAACCACGAGAAATTAATGCTATCTTCTTTTACAATGTTTGTAGGCACCAACCCCCAAATATGAAGCACCAACTTCACCCAAATGAGGCACCAACCTCAATATCGGTTTCTCCTATAAATCTGCTATAACGGTGATTATAAAACTGCCACAAAACTGATCACGATGTCCTCTCAAGAATCTACGACAAACTCCTCATAATTTACTCCTCAAGTCAGAAATAATATTCTCATGTATAGTCCTCTCTAAATAATATACATAATACATATATTCTCACACTTAATTTGATTCACACAACACACTTTTCACTTCATCTAATCAATTTGCCTTTTATATCTGCTGCTTTGACTTGAGAAGAATGTGACGCTTCTTAAAGGATATTTCTTTTGATATAGTTTTGTTTTAAGAAACAAATTATATTACTCCTCAATAAATTGCACCTCTTGGACAAACAAATCACATCTTTATTGTTTTTGTCATTATACCATAATGAATTGCTCCAGCATGTTAATTATGTGATTGCATCCTTTGCAAACTGTAATAATTTACTTTACCGAAGTGCATCAATTGTTGTCTTGGTAAAGTCACTCTAGTTGGCCATATTGCCAAAGCTTCTTATGAAGTCGGCTATAATATTAATGCCAATCGCTGTTCATTAATCAAGTTAATTACTATTACTTTGATGTTACTAGTATATTATGAAGTCCTTATAATCTGCCTTCCTGCTGCCATTAAAATACAAATCGCTGCCTTCCCAATGATTTGCTGTCCATAATGATGATCACTATCTTTGTAATCTCTAATCAAGGCATAATCACTGCTTATTTCTACACATTGAATCACTGCATTTTATTTCATATATCATTAGCTTAAGATCAGTGTTGCAGTAACTTCAGTCAGTCATCCTGTGATAATTGATAAATGACCTTTGTCCTTTTGTGATTTCCCTTGGTTGTTCAAAACTGAAAACTTCCATGTATGCTTCTTCCTCCAGGTTTCTATTGAGAAAAGCTGTTTTCACATCCATTTGATAGAATTTGAAGTTCTTGAAGTTGGCAATTGCTAAAAATATCCTTATAGCTTCCATATGAGCAACCAAAGCAAACATGTAATGTCCCCAACTTTTACCTATCATGTTTGCATTTCAGTAAATTGCATCCATCCATTACATTGACATACATTACAATGTACTATAATACATACCATCATATTCCATTTCATCCATTTGCAATTCATAAATATGCTCAAGTCCCCATCATTCCATAACTACATTTGCAATGCCTTCTTTGCATCATTCCATAGCTACATTTGCAATACATTCTTTACACAATTTCATAACTACATTTGCAATGCATTCTTATCGTCGCCATCATATTCCATATCCACCTCTTCAACAACATTCATAATCATATATTAATCATAATTACATGCCAACATATTCCATACTTATTTGAATTTCATAAAGACAATCAAGTTGGCAACTTTCCATCTCCCATAAATGCACTTATAAAATGCTATGAATCGATTACAATATTAATCAGCTAACTATGAACCGATTACTATAATAATCGATTAAATATGGAAACCGATTATTATAATAATCGGTCAAAGACAAAGATCCATTAGTTACCATGAGCAAATTAAGTATAACGATTGGTTAAGATATTAACCAGACTGATTATGAATCGGTTTGAGGAAGATGTCTATTCATCGCATCTTCTCATTCTTGGATTGCAAGTATAATATGAGGTTTGATTCATTGTCTCAAGGGCATCGAAGACTTCTTATTTTATATATTTCTATTCCTTATTGGAATTGCTTAGATTGAGCACAAGGCGTTTAGGTTATCTACAAGTTGCAAGTATAAATTGCCCAATCAGCCCAATCAGAGACGACGCCAAATTGCAGGGATATATTGTATTAGAAACAATATTACATCATTTATTGCATGGTTAAAAAGCAACATTTGTGGCAGTAGTTACACTGAACTTTCTTCTTCTTTGAGCTATCCTGAGGCTAACTGGAGCCTTTCTGCTGAGCTGATCTCTAAGATTTGCCCATTCTTGTCAAAGGATTTGGCTGCAAAAACTTGCTCTGAGGAAGATGAAGTGGCACTACTACCAAACTGTTGTTTTCAACTGTCCTACTGCAGAAGTTTGATGCACAAATCTGGAAACTAGTCAACATTAGTTGCATTAATGTTGAGCATCTCGATGAAGTTCTTATAGGATTTTGGTAGACTCTTCAGAGTGATGACTACCATATCCTCTTCCTCCATTTTTTGAATGGCCACAAGGTGATCACGGATGTCCTTAATCTTTGTGAGATGTTCATGTAAGGACATACACTCATCCATCATGATGGAAAATAGTTGGTTCTTCAGGAAGAACGCACGACTCTTATCTTATGTCTCATGGAGATCCTTCAATAGAGTCCAGATCTCTACAACTTTCTTGCACTTGTGGCAACTGATCATCAGTAACTGAAAGCTTGAGAAGCATGACCGCTTCTTGGTTGCGCTCGTCAAACTTATCATGATCTTGTCCAGGGCTGGTAGCACGAGACTCTTTACCCAAAACGAGCTCATCAAGACGACAATACTCGAAGATAGTCCTCATCCTCTGCTTTTAGGTGTTGTTAATTTTTGTCGTTGAATCGTTCATTGTCTTCCAACGTTATGTTGGTTAAAGACACCATTTGTACGTGGAAACCCCCATTTAATAATTTGGGATGGAAACTGCGCCGATAAAAGTGGGGAAAAATTAATCTTCGAGTCTTATTAGGCTCCATATAGAAGATGATGATGATGAAGAAGAAGAATATCAATAAATTATTAATCCATTAGTTGAACTTCAAACAATGATACTTGAACTGATGTTATGATTTAATTTTAATATTTTGATTCTTGAATCTTTGATATTGAACTTGCACTTGAAGTATATGATGGTATGATCATGATTCATGATGCTATGATTACAAGTGTTTTTGTTGTTTAAATGTTTTTATGATACTATGTGACATTCTAATCTTAACCCATGCTTCTAGGCTGCATAAATATGCAACGTATGTGATGGATTTATCATTTATGTTCCTTGTTTATGTATGTTAGCTTCTATTTGATAATGTTATAGTGTGTTTAAGTTATATTCAATAAAGGGTACATGAAATAAGTTTTAAATTGTTAAAATCTCTAAATTTCAAGGGTTTTTTAAATTTGCTTGTTCATGGCCGATTCATGGCCGATTCGAGATTCGATTCGGCCCTGCCAATTCCGATCCAATTCTGATTCTCGTTACTTTGCCTAAAACTAAACTTGCCAAGAAAAGGGATAAAGATTGTTTGAAATTTTGAAGAAAATAAAAAAGGTGATGCATCAAATGTTTTAATTTTTAGAAAACCCTAACAGCAAATGAACTCACAACCCTGATGAATAATTCAAAGACCAGCTTAAAATGAAGGTTCAAGTTTCAATATCTAATAAAGCGAATCTAAGATTTCCACAATTTAAGTTACTGAATCTTTATAACACAACATGCAACCTGAATCAATGAGTTAACTTGAACCAAAATGAATACCTGAATAAGATAATTAAAGGGTTTGCCAAACCACAAAAATCAAATCTAACTCAAAATCCACCACAAGTAACACCAATCTGAGAAGGAAAACTTTGCTTTTTAATCAAAACCAAGGAATCAATGCTGCTAAAGAATCTGAAAATAAATGAGCTCCATACAAATATGCCTGAATTTGAAGAAGCAAAAAAAACAAGGCACAAAAGAAAGAACTTCGAAAATAATTACAATGCAAAGCCTTAAATAAAAGGCCCAAATCCACAAAGAGGTGGAACTAAAAATGGAACCGAAGATGAACTAAAGTCCACCTTTCTTTCTTCTCAAATTACAACAAAAAACCCTTGGGTTTCCCTCCATGGGGACCAGCTCAGAGTATGATGTTCTAGATGAGGAGGATGCCCTTGGGGCTATTAAGGAAGCATATGACTCAAAGGACTGTTTGTCCAACTATTCTCTTATTGTTGTCCCTATTGCTACTACCTCCTCCACACACACCCCCCTTTAGACCCCCCATTATTGGTGGCGGGGACTCTGATCGACCTATCACTAGAGATTGGAGATTTGAGAGAAGTGACTGATTGTGAGCAAGATACCATTATTGATCCAGTGGGGGATGAATCTCTAAAGTGAGCTATTATCCCCTTTGAGGCTAAGCCAAAAGTGGATGTTGTAGATGAAGCTTTGAAGGTCCTAAGAGAGGAAACCAAGGAAAAAAGCCATAGCTAAAAAGAACAAGGAGAAAATAGTTTCTAAACCCTCTTTAGAGGCGGAACAATCAGTTGAATTTAAGGTCAAAAGGAAAACAGGTAGACCTTGTGGTTCCTCCATTTCCAAACAAGAGAATCCGCTTCCTACGGGCACACTGCCCAAGTGCTATAAGAACTTCAGAACTTCTATGGATACTATCCCATGAATCCTATGGATTTAAAATGCACAACTTGGAATATGAGAGGGCTAGAGTCCCCAGATAGGAAATATATTGTTAGAAGATTCTTAAACAGAAACAAAGACATGGACATATTACTTCTTCAAGAGGTCAAGGCAGTAGCTTTCAATTTGGAAGTTAGTTTGAGATGTATATGGAGGGATTCTGAATTCTTTGTCACTAATCACTGTAAGGGGAAAGGTGGAGTTGGTGAGTCCTAAGTGGAAATCCTTTATCTCTAGGCGGGGAGCTTCCCCCTGCAGTAGAGTGATGTGGGTGATCTTCAAGGTCAAGGATCAAGAATTTGGAGTATGTTTCCTGTATGCTCTTAATGATTACAGAGATAAAATTGAATTGTGGAGATGGGTGTTCCTAATCGAAGATATTCCTTGGATTGTTGGGGCAGATTTCAACATGATTTAGAGGTCACGAGACAAGTTTGGAAGCAGTAAATTTGAATGGAAAGGGGACAAGAGTTTCTACTAGGCTAAGATGCTCAATAAACTCAATCTATTTGACCCTGTGGCTAGAAAGAAGCATGACTTTCCAGGCATATGGTTCACCTAGCGCAATTACCAACAAGGCACTAAGAAAATCTACTATAGGTTGGATAGATTCTATGTTAATAAGACCACTTTCAAATTTGTCAGAGATGAGAAGGGGTTTGATATTAATGTCATCCCCTACACTCTCTCTAACCACCATCCAGTAGTGGCTCAAATCTCTACTCTGCAATGTGCTAACACTTTCACCTTTGATAAGGACACCTTTGCCCTTAATGTTAAGTTGCCAGAAGATGAAGTTGTGCTTTGTGTTGTGGATATTATTACTCTTCAACTCAAAAGTGGAAGGGCACACCAGTGAAATAAATAAATGGGTGCAAAATACGAAAAGTTGGACAGCTATGTTTCAAACAGTGGGGAAGAAAAAAGCAAAAGACATCAGGCAGAAAGAGAATGATCTTCACAATAGGTTGTTGGAGGCAGAGGATTGCATATAGAAAGATCCATATAATATTGGGGTAAAAGAGGCTCTGCAAATTGCCATAGATTCTCTGAGAAGAATCCAAAACTTAAAATACAAGAGCAAAGCTTAGAGCTAAAATGAACTGGTTAAATCATGGAGACAAAGGTACAAAATATTTCTTCCATCTGCTCAAGAGAAAAGAGGCTAGAGAAAAGATTGATAGTATATGTGATGATGGAGCTAGTCTAACTAAGCCAAAAGAGATTATGAATGGATTCAGGTAGTTCTACAACACTCCTTTACATCGGAGGATATTGGACCAAGTATGGAAGAACCTAGAAACAAAATCAAAGGCATCATTCTAAATAAGGTCTGTAATTGGGATACAGAAATTTTGGGAAGAGAAATATCTGAAGATGAAATTAAACTAGCAATTAAAGCATTAAGTGTTGTAAAATCTCCAGGGCCAAATGGATTGCCAACAGAAGTCTATAAAGACAATATCAGATGGGTGGGTCAAGATCTATGCAAACTATACAAGGAGGCCATTTTGCAGGGCTCCCTAGGGAAAGACATCAATGTTGGTCTGATAAAATTAATCCCCAAAGAGGGAGATAGATCTTTGGTCAAAAATTGGAGACCTATCACATTGTTGAATGTTTCATACAAAATATTAGCTAAAGTGCTAGATAAAAGGTTAGAGGATATCCTCCCTAAAATCATTAATCCAACCCAAACTAGGTTTGTTACGGACAAATATATTTTAGGGAATCTTCTGACATGTTGGGAGGCCATGAGTTGGGCTAAAGATTCCAATCAGGAAGTGAGCATGTTTCTTATTGACTATGAAAAAGCTTATGACAAAATTGAATGGGAATTCATCATTATGATGTTAGACAACTTAGGCTTCCCTGAAGGTTTTCAGAAAATGTTGAAGGTATTAATGAAGGATGCTAATGCCAAAGTAGAGATTAATGGGTACAAATCTTAAAGCATTATCCTGTCTAGATCCGTCAGACAAGGTTGCCCCCTTGCAGCTGCCCTGTTTGTGATAGCAGTTGATGCTTTATATTATCTTTTGAGAGATCACTTACTCTCCCCAAAGATAAAAGGGGTTAGCCTCCCGAATGGTGATGACCTGACTAATGTGCAATTTGCAGATGATATAGCTATTATTGTAGAGCTGAATCAGGCCAATATCGAAGGATTGGCTAACAAATTAGAGTTATTTTGCCAGGATTCTCGCAGCAAGATCTCCCTCCCTAAATCTATCATGCTTGGATGGGAGGAGCACCCACCTGGGTGGTTCAATAGATTTGGTCTTAGCTGGGGGGGGGGAAAACATCAAATGAAACACCTAGGAATCCCCTTCTCTTTTCAACAAAATTTGAGAGACATGTGACTTTGGATTAAAAACCAAGATTAATAAAAAGTTAAGTATATGGGACAAGTAATATTTGTCTTTGGTAGGAAGGTTTCAAGAATGTCAGAAGGTGCTATCTTCCTATAATATCACTAGGAGGCTTAGGACTGAAGGACCTAAAATTACAAGGGATCTCTCTTGAAGTAGAGTGGATTTCAAAGCCCTTCAAGGGATAGAACCATGGAAATTTCTGATCAAAAACAATATAAGTAGAGTAGTTCTTATAAAGGATCATGGTGGAAAGGGTTGCGCCTTTGCGACCTCATTGCTAGTCACTTCCCTATCAAGGTGGTTGGTTCCAATGTCTTCAAGTCTATATGGAAGGGATGAAAGAATTTGAGGCACCCGATTAAATGTAATGGTCCGATCTCCAATGACAATAAAATCTGTGGACAGAGATCCATTTGGTGGAGCCTAAAACATAAAGACAAGCCCCTTGCCTTGATTCAAGGTTGTTCAGTCAAAAGCTAGGCAACTAAAGGAATTCAAAGTCTCGGGGATATCATAAAAGATGGACAACTTATTAGTTGGGAAGATATGAAACTCAAATTCAATCTTCCTCGAATACAATGAAGAACATATTCTATTCTTAGGGAGGCATGCAATCCTCTCTCCCTTCCTAAGATGTGTGTTACTATGGAAGATAGATTCCTCTCCTTCCAATGGGTTGATGGCTCTTTGCTTGTAATGTCCCCTTTTTGACTGGCACCAGTTACTTATTTTATTTTAGCCTTTATTTTCCCCGAAGGCTAAAAGGAAGAAATAAGGGGGAAAAGATATATTAAATTAATTACTTATAAGGTTACTAAACAATGAAATATTAAAAAGTAACTTTATATTTAATTGATTTAATATTAAAGTGACAAATAATAAAATATCAAAAAGTCACTTAAAAAGAATAAAGTGCTGGATTCTTCTAGAAGCTTCTTAAAAAGAATAAAGTGTTGGATTCTTCTAGAAGCTTCTTGGAGTTGTTTGTGAAATCTTTATAAGGAGCCTTTGGGGGGTCATTTGACACATCTTGAGTTACATATTCATCTACTTGTGTTGAAAAGCTTGAATGCTTGGATACTTGCCTGAGGGTTTGAAGACTCTAAGGTGCCAATTTCGGTTGTGAGATATCAACCC
>MU227701.1:6213251-6235540 GCA_018584345.1 Thuja plicata | reverse complement strand
TGAGCATAAGCTAGATGCAATTAGTGCTAAGTGTTCCATTCATTCTCATGAGAGATGGGTTCTTGTGAACCACTACTCATGAAACATGGGTCAACGAGTTAGACTAAAAAAACTACACAGTTGAATCCTAATAGCAATATCACAATTTCAAATGTTGTGGAAAATATCTCCTACTTATCAATTGATGAGCTTAAGGGGCTTTCTAATGAATGGGTCATAAGGCACAACACTGGCTGAAGGTTTTGCAAAAGGGTTTGCAAGTAGAGATGGCTTAACCATGGAGGAAACTTTGTAGTTAAGTGTGCTCAAGCTAGAGTATTACTAGGATGGGTGACCTCCCAGGAAGTCCCAGTGCTTCACCTCTGTGAGCATCACCTATATGCAATGAGTGCTAAGTGTTCCATTCCTTCTCATGAGAGATGGGTCCTTGTAAACCACTACTCATGAAACATGGATCAATGAGTTTGACAAAAAAAACTACACAGTTGAATCCTAATAGCAATATCACAATTTGACTTGCTATGGCAAATATCTACTACATATCAATTGATGAGCTTAAGTGCAATGTTCCCGACGACCCTTACCCCTTCATGTACGGCCTGCCCACCTTGCAATGCTATTCGTACGACCCTCTCCATACGGCTTGCTACTATTCCCACGTGCCTTGGTTTTGTTTGGTCCGTACGATGTTGTTGATGGCACCCAAACACCCATACAGTTTGGCTTTGTAAGGCACTCACCTCCCACTACCATACGCCTATTCTGCCACCGTACAACAACTTCCGCACAATTTCACCACTCTATAGGCAAATGACTTTGCCTGTACAGTGAGAATAATCAACCATACAACACTCCAATGACCACTTCGTACGGTCTTGTCGTGAGGGTCCACCCATACGGTTGGTTCAAGCTCGCCTTCGAACGTAGTCAAAATAACAAGGAACTTTATGTTGTCGATTTATACTAGATCAAGATTTACTCAGAACACAATATTTAGTAAATTGCACAATTGTAATTTGAGGAAATCACATAAAGAGAGGTATGAATCTTTGATATTAAATATAGAATTTCGACACAAGATAGATCTGTGATTATAGAAACTGCGATCCACAAGCAAAATAGGGAGGATATTGCACCTCTGAAACTGCAATAGTACTAAACTCCAATAGGAATTCGCAAATACAAAGAAAACATATAATGCACCATACCTACAACAATACGAACTCGGTCTTATAAATGGGCTCTGGGAAGTTTCCCGAAGGATTACAAATGGGCCGACACAACCAATTATTCTATAACTAATAAATAAAAACAGGCCCGTAACATATTATTTTAATTTCGGGGCCACTCAAATAATTATATTAATTTGAACTATTTAATTATTTCTAGGACATTACAGTCCTCCTGGCCCAAGAATTGCTTGCCCTCAAGCAATTGTAGGTTTGGATGCTCCAAGATCTGTTCACTTTCCCATGTGGCATCTTCGATAATAATATTAATCTTGGGCATACTTTTCCAATGAGTCTTAATTGCTCATGACCCTCAAAATGGCCCCACTTTATTATAAAGTCAATTTATAACTTTATAATATAACTTAAATAATTAAACATCATTAAAGGCCACTAAAATATTAATATCTCATTATATTGACAAGTCGTCTGAACCAGGGAGTCATCCACTACACATCCATCTGCCTTACTAAAAATAGTAATGGTCCCTCTCTAACATCCCCAGACTTACTATAAATAGTAAGTCCTGTTGGCAGTCCGCCAACGTCCCTCGCGGGATTCGTGACATGGTTTAACAACCTCCTGTGGATTCTATAAGTCTAGTGGTTGTATCAGGCATTGACAAGTCGATCTTTTGGTGCAACGGCAACCGTAGCTTGTAACAAGTGGTATCAAAGCTTGGCCACAGGTTCGAATCACGCAGGCCATGGCGAGTGACGCTGGGAAGGGGATTGTTGGCAGTGCACCAGCGTCCCTCGCAGGATTCGTGACATGTTTTAACAGCCTCCTGTGGATTCTATAAGTCTAGTGGTTGTATCGAGCATTGACAGGTTGATCTTTTGGTGCAACGACAACCCTAGCTTGTAACAAGTCCCTCAAAATGGAACCAGAAACCTCTATGTAAATGCCTTAGAACAGATGAAGGATCTGGTGAGATAAACACTCACAATTGTCCTTCTAAGAGCCAAATAACTCTGCAACAGGGTCTTCTAACCACCAATATTAGCCTAAAAGGACCAAGTGATAGACTAAATCCATTAACTCAAATGCAGCTCAAAAATGGGGATATTACATCTCCATTCCACACACTTGTAGACCTGGAATAGATTGATCAAAAATAAAGAAAATTACTTATTATATATGTAAAATGGATGATTCTCGAGAGTCAACATTGCTAAATTCATAAATAAGATAAAGAAAATCTCACCTCCAACTCATTAGGAACTATGTATCATGTCACCATTTGCAACATCTTATCAATGCATATAATAATACCTTCCATGACCTCCTCACTAGCCTTAAATGTATTAGAGAAGTAGAACTTTGGGTTCAAGTAGTACGCCAAGGTATGTGTCAATCAATGGAGTCGTTGGTTTGTCCATATATGATCAATGATGTGCCAAATGATTTCATATTTTTTCTTGTTTCTGCCATATTAATGCAATATTGCCTCTTTAGCCCTATCCATGGCCTCATAAAGGAAACCCATTGTTATTCCCTCTCCATCCACCATACGAAAACCATAATCAAAGGTTTTTCCACCTAAAATATTGAAAATAAGTTTTAAATTATTACAAAATTAACCCATAAAAAAATAGAAAATAGATCATTTTGTCTAAAGTTAATTTTTGTGTTTGTTACTTACCCTGATTAACTCCTCTCCATTTTTGTTGAATCTTCCATCAAAAATTGTATTTACAGTAACCCTTCAGTTTTTTTGGAAAATGGAGACTCCAACAAAGTATCAAACCAACCATTTGCATGAAATAAGGAATGGCAGAAAGAGTTCTTTCCAAAGTGAGGAAGTGGCTAGCAAATCATGTCACTCCTAGATGCACAAGGTCCTTGCCCTTTGTGTGTATTTTCATCAAAGAAAGGATTCAAGTATGGTTGTAGATAAATTTGGTAATATTTTTAGCATCGTCAACCACACTTTTGACCCATCCAATCTTCCCAATGTCCTTGAACAACAAATCCAAGTAATGGACAACACAAGGAGTCTGAAATAATAGGATGCCTCTCCATAAGTTGTCCACCTGCAACTACATATGCAGCTATGCTGTCAATGATAACTTGGACACCCATTCTCAACCCCAACCTCTTGGATTACCCCATCTAATAGATTGTACACATTCTCAGCATTTTTGACTTCATGCAAGGCATCTATAGACTTCAGGAACACCATTGCACCCTAAGAAGCCACTAAAAAGTTTGAGATTCCTTTTCCATCCATCTGATAAGATGCTACAGCCTTTTCTCCTCCAAACTTTCTTTTGATTATCACCGAGAAGCCATGAATTTTGTATGGCTTCCTGTAGCAGAAGCCCACTCAATTCTCTGGTTGCTGGAGTCCTAAACCCCTTACCTATGATTGTTAATGCTTTCACCAAACCTTCCCAATATGGGATGTCACATTGAAGAGCAAATTATTATAGTACCAAAAGTTTGTTGTTGCCATCCTAGCCCCACTGTGTCTTTCTTTATTCCTAATCAGTACCTGCAAGTGAAGGTTGTACTTCTAGAACATTGCGTGGAACAAAGAAATTGGGTGATGATGAAGGAATCTAGCTAGCAGTAGAAAAGGAACCATCAAGACTCTCACCAATAGATGAATGTGGACAGTGAATGCTTGAACCTAGAACACCAAAGGAATCTGTAGGCATAGAATAGATACATTTTGACTCATCGCTGCTGCTAGTACTTCCTTTGTATTTTTTTTTTCTGAATTTTTTCAACTCATACTCAGCAAGAAGAGGATTCATCTCTCTAGCAATCTTTAGGGTAAAAAAGGGAAATGAATAGGATTTCGCCCGTATTTCCCCTAGTTTTTCAAGTTTTTCCTGATTTTAAAATCAAGAAAACAAAAAAAAAGAGATAGAAAATTACTTACTTGCGTCTTTTTGGATCTCAAATGCTCCTCTTCTTCCTTTCCTCTTTCACAGTTCAGACCTGTTTTGGACAAGATTGAATTTAAAAAGTGAAGAAAAAGTCACATTTCTATGCTTTTAATCTCGCTAGTCGCACCCAGAACTGAGAAGTCTAAGGGCAAGACTCAGACAAATACTACCCAGGACTCATCTGGACTCACCACGCAAGTCCGCAGTGAGTGGACTTGTCTAGCATTAGGACTCGCAAGTTCCATGTGTTCTAGAGAGTACTCATAGAGTAAATGTTTTCTCCCACATGCTCTCTGCCCAACACTGCAACTAAGATCATCAAAGATCTAATGTCTAAGGACCAGATTACCTACAATGAGACATTTGCTCAAATTGTAGGTTTTGATAATGTTTATGTGCTTCTCTCTTTAACAGTATTTTTGCAATGGGAAGTTCATTAGATGTATGACAAGACTACATTTCTACATAATGATTTGAAAGAGATATTTATTTTTGAGCCTGTTTTTGAAAGGAAAATGCCCACTTGTGTTTTGACTTTAGAAATCCCTTGATTGGCTTAAGCAAGCCCCTCATGAATAATATGAAAAGACACGTCACTTCTTTATTTCAGAAGACTTTGTGCATTGCAAAGGAAATTAGAATCCTTACATTCGTCGTCAGTACAATTATTTTTCAATCCTTGATCTCTATGTTGATGACATGGTAATGCTAGGCTATAACATCCCTCATCCAAGACATAAAGGCTGGGCTTCATGCCTCCTTTGAGATGTTTGACATGGGACTTCATTATTTCTTGGGGGGAAGGATAACCCAATACTTGGGAATTTATTCCTCATCCCAAGGGAGAAAATGTTATTGGTTACATATAGATCAATAAGAAAAAGTTTACAGCAGATGGTTCTATTAATAAACACAATAAAGCATTTTCCTGGGAAGAGGCAGAAGTTGATTTGCAGCATACATCCTCAATGGCTCAGATGGTAGATACTTTTTCCAAGGCATTTCCTAAGGACACATTTCTTCATCTTAAATCTTTGGTCATCCATTAGAAGTCTTCTTCAAAGAGGGACATTAAACATCAGACTCAGTGATTCAGCTCTCTAGTCAAGCTTAAGGAATGGCATTGAAGTTTGCATTCTTGTCTAGGACGTTATATTTTCTATTATGTAGTTTATGCTAAGTGTCTTATTTAGATTGACCTCTTTTGCATATGGACTAGGGCAGCCTCCTTTGATTGCCTATTGGATGTGTATATTGACGCGTCCAAACCCAATGTTTTATCAAGTTTTATTAGTGTTATAGCCCATAGGCACTATCACATGTTTCCACCTCCTTTTTTGTAATGTCCCCTTAAAATTAAACAAAGAATAACCCAGCACCCATCATTTTCTGTGGGTCTTGGGGACCATATGAAAAATTCAAAGATTTAAGTTTGTGATAGATAATTTAAAGCTACCATTGGAAACATTCATTTGCAAAAATATTAAATCCCCCAATAGAAGAAATGCTTAAAGGTTGTTCATAATGTAGTAATTTGCATTAGGCAGTCTGTAAACAAGGAGAACCCACAGCTTAAGAAGAATAAAGGAGATTGTGGGTCACCAAAGGAAGAATTCCTATGGGTTATGAAGGCAAGTAGTATACATATCAACTGCTTAGTGTAATATCCACTGGAAACACTGTGTAAATGGCGCCCAAAGTGAACACTATGTTCAGCTGCTCATGAAGAGATAAAAATTAATGCAAGGAAAAGGAAGTTGCAGCCAACAGTCATATTAGTGTTAAATAATATTATAAAATGGAATTATGATGAAAGTTTATTTTTAATCAAGGGGCATTTGAAGAGGTGGGTCTATTGGGGGAATGATCTATTTAAGGGAGGCCAAGCAAGCAGCCAGGGACATATGGAGAAACTTTTTATTTTTTTATTTTACTCCTTATGGCACATGAGAATTCAGTTCAATTAACCTGAGGACGAAAAAAAATTCTAGGTCTGAAATTGGACGGAAAAAACCCACAATTTCTTAGAATGATTTCACACGAAAATAACCATTGTCCAAATTTGGTTAATTTCTGTTTGAATTAATCATCCCTTCAACTGGGTTCAAGAAATATTACAGTTTGCAGATCCGGTTTGTAAAGAAATACTTAATTATTTGCAAAAACAAGTTGATTATTCAAGGATTGATAATAACTAATAAGGTTGTGTGTCTTGCTGTCATTACTCATAATTGGACTAAATCTGATCCTGACGTCATATCTGATTTGTGAGATTAATTGGTGAAATTCATTAGGTTGAATTTTAATAAAGCGGGAGAAGATAAAATATTCCATTCAAGATACAACATTTTTCACTTTATTCTTATCTTGATAAAGCTTTGTCTCTTCATTCCCAAGTATGTCTACCTGCTAATTTCTGCATTAATACTAAATCCATTACCATTATTTGTGCAGCGAGTAGAATTCTATGTAGGACATTTAGAATTCTTTGATATTTTGGTTTATAACATTCTCCAAATCAAAAAAGGGTGATGGGATAAATAGGTTAAAAACTATCTCGATTCAGTTAAAGTTGACAAATATGCCTACGAAGAAATAATAAAGTTTGATAAAAAATAAAGTACACATCTTTTCAGATGGGATTCCATGAAATAAAATATTAAGTCTTACGTCTGACTGATGAACCATGTAAGCAAACTCTGACAGAATGAATTAATATTATATCAACCTTAATAGCAATAGCCAATGTATCCAAAAGATTTCCATCGGAGCTCAACACCAGTCCCTCAATATAAAGATCCCAACAAAATTTCCCCTCCACGACTTTTAAATTTGATAGGTCAATACCTGCCCCTGCAATCATTGGACAATGGTCACAGTTTCAAACAAAAAAAAATGCGGTTTTCTTTCAGCCAACCAAAAATTCATTTATAGTGGAAACCTTAGCAAAAAACCTTTGAATGAATTATCATCAGGATACAGAAAAGCATTAAAAAAGAATAGCCTCTTTCATACAAAAACTGAATCTTAAAATAAACCAAATAAATGTCTGTATATTCAGATGAGACATCATAAAATTCGATTACATAGTATATCTATATAATTAAAATATCTTGCAACAACTTCCCTTACAGGATAACTATTACTGCTCTGCTTGCTCAACATGGGGGCACCATTTTCTGGCATAAGCCTTATTGTACACATTAAAAATGAAATTCTCGAACATTCTTAGTTATTGTTTTTGTTATAGAATTTTGCAAACTTTTACAAATCAACTACCAGTAAGAACTTTTGCAGTCCATAAACCAATTTAAGCAATAAAGACTATCGTCTGCCTACCCCAAAATATTGGTGAAGCTTTATGGACTAACTCCAAGATCCTCACTCGTATTTTTCTTCAAAGAGGAGCTGAAGATTCTCCCCAAAAAGATCCAAATATATCCCCAAGTTCTGCATTCAACGAATCACCTTAATATTAAATAGTAGATACCAATCAACTGCTTGATTTGAATTTCTTTCAAAGACTTTTTGTCCAAGATCTCACAAACAACAAACTGCCATCCTTGACTTAAAATATAAGTACAAAAAACAATTATCCAAACAAATACTAATTCCATGGCCTCACTTGAACCCTGGGGTTCCCAAATACTCTAAGTTCATATTTGCTGAGTACACCCACTTTTTGTCTATTCTTATTACACAAGAAATCAGAATTTTGCACCATGTCAACCAGCATCTGGGCAAGCTACTGAAATGATCAAAAAACTCTAGTCTTGTCCTCTAGTGCCTCAAAAAAATAAGAAAAAAATAATTTAATAAGGTTTCATGATTTTTGGGAGGTACACTTCCCAATCATCTATTCAGGAATTACATTAAATACCAGCATTGTCTACACTATAGAATGCTTTCATCGATTGAATCTGATCACTGTTGCACATAAGAGTAATGTACGACTCTCTTTCATAGGAAGGATACAGCTCATCCAGGGACCCCTTCGAGCTATGCCAGTTTCTGTACCTCCTTAAATTATTTCCTTCTCCATAAAAGCCACAGCAATCAATAGTGGCACTCAACAAAGATTCCCTGTTGAGGAGATTCTGCGAACAATTCATGTTCCTCTCCTCTCTGTCAAAAATAATACAAGATCCAAGGACTCCACCTCAAAAAAACTAAAATTTTCAACCAAGATTTACCAATAAAATTGGCTTGGAAATTTTTCCAGGTAAGTATCCTCAGAATGAAGTACCAAATCTCTTCTCCACAACAGAACTTTTTCCACAACACCTAGGTGCACCAAATGATAAGTCACATGGAAAAAATTGCATACCAGAACTTGTGCATACGATATTTCACTAGAAGTTCAGAAATAAACAGTCAGGAAAGTTTTGACAGTTTAACTACAATAGTTTTACACATAGTTCGCAGACTCAGAATGGCAAAGTACTCAGCAAGCCCAAAATTTTCAACTCGGCAACTTAGAAAGTATTAAAAATTAAAATCTCTTAATGACATTTTTTTGTAAAATTCAATTAACAGATGTATTAAATTGAAAATTGACACCTCAAAATAGAAAATGCATGGTGTTATAGCAAAAACAAGTGAAAATGCATTTTAACCAGAGTTTTACCTGCGTCAACATTTTTACTCACATTTTGTGTCTACAAAAATGCAAGAGTTAAACTTGTGAAACCTCGTCCAGCAAAAAAAGTACTCAGCACTTCAGAGAGTACTCGCAGAGTTTACAAACTGTGGGTTTATAGTCCTTAGCATTTAAGAAGCCAACCATTCAACAAGGAGGCAATGATTCCCAAGTGACTAATATACTTAGTGGACCGCTCTATACTAATGACAATATGAATCGAGCATGTTTGGATAGGTTTAGAAGAATGAGTTTTTCTTCTATTCATTTCTCTCTATTGCACTAGGAGGAAAGAAATCTAATTTTCATCTACTCCAAAATCAAGGTCTATTGACTACAAACTGTAGTCAGCATAAAATGCATATTGTTATGTTTGATAAAAAAAATTCTATTTAGTGTAATTTAACAAAATATTACATCTCACAGTTCAGTCCCAGCTATAACAGCAGCGGTATAACAGTATAATGGCAGCAGTATAACACTTTCAGCTAAGTATGAACAGTACAGAGATAATTACATCTCCAAAGCCTACAAAATTGGAGATACTATAATAGAGTCTGCACAAACTACAATAACTACAAAAGAGACACGTTTAACTAGATTCAAGAGACCCATCCCATAGTGCCTTCCATCCAGATTCCAGATTGAGACCTTGTCCCAGTTGGCTGGGAGTACTACTGCCTCGGCAATAGCTATCTCGGGCCTAGCAACAGCTAATGGAGTAACTATCTCTGCAATGTTGCCTGAACTCTGTCCACTGGGTTGTCCATCATTCCTCTTCCTATCTTCAAGCTCTGTCAAAGTTTTTTAGTGCTTTTTCAAATGGAGTTATTTCCTCCCTGCTCCTCGACCATGTGTAACCATTGTAAATCTCCCAGATAAAGATCCTTATGGTACCATCCTGAAGCAACTTCTCAAACTTATCTTTGGCCAACTTAATGGTGACTGTAACCTGCATAACAACATTATATGTTATGAGTCTCCTGAGAGACTCAGTAAGCTCTCTAGATCTGCTACTAAAAATATTATCATTCCTAAGTTACCAGATTGACCATAGCACTTCAATGGAAAGGATAGACCAAAAAATGTAAGATTCTTTCCTGAGATAAGGGACCCATCCACTTACAACCTCCCACCTACTGATATTGCCATCAATTATAATGCCAAACATGTTCCAAATCTCCTTAGCAATCATGCAATCAATGAAAATGTGTTTTACTGTTTCAGGCAATCTACAGAATGAGAAAATATTCAAGTCTCCCTCAGGTTTCAGAACAGCGAGTTTAAGGAGGAGCAGTTTCCATAGGTAGCATTTTCTCTGGGCCTCAACAGGTGTGCCCCACAGACCATTAAATGCATTAAGCCATGAGGAGGGATCAAGGTTCAGGTTCCAGCAGCTATTAAGGTAGGAAAGGATCTCATCATTGTCAGCAATATGTGAATAGATAGCTTTGGCTTTGATACAATGCAGGGGTGTATCATCTTTCCACTTGAAGTGAGAGAGATTGTCCATGTTTGTCACACAGAACTTGGGGCATAGATACATGACTCTGCGAGTCCCGAGCCGAGTCAAGGCTCCAAAGTTTTTTGGCCTCTGGACTCTGACTCGACCGAGTCCTGCAAAGTCCTACCAAGACTCGCAAAGTCCATGGACTCTCCTCTCCTGACTCGGTGAGACCTGTGGCCAGGACTCTGTCGTGGCCAGCTGAGCCATAAAGTAAAAAATAAACATTTTTTAATTGTTTTAACAATTTTTTTTTGGCTTATATGATCATAATGCAATAGCAAGTTCCAAAACTTTGAAATGGTGATTCCCAATAAGACAACCAATATGGAGTAGTAAAAAATGTCTTGCATGTAGCAACTAGCAAGTATAAAACATAACAATTTGTCTATAAAGCAGATTGCAGATAGGATTTCACTAAAAAATATGCCAAAAAAGCAGTGTCATATCACAAACTGTAATCACAATGTCCTGGAACCAAGTATTAAAACAACACTATCAAATTTGAAAGCATTGCAACAAATAAAATGCTTTCCTTTTAAAGAATTGGACATCTCCAGAACAATAAAAGAACAGTTTTAAGGCTTGTTAAAGATTGAAAAAAAGAATGTTTGTTAAACCAGTCATTTGACAAAGTTAAAAGATGATGACATTTGAGCAATTATGTACTTGATATCATTCCAAAAATTCATAATGATCTTTCTAATCTACTATGAAAAAAAAATTTAAGCGAAGCTAATATGAAATAACTTGCATGGTAGAAGAATAAAATATGAAATATGTTGTAAACACTTGATAATGATATGCCACTCCGAGGGAGCAACCTCATAGTCCACTTCAAGGGAGATACCACCAACAATCTTCAACGTGAACACAATACTCAACATGATGATAATAAATAACCTATACCTTCTATATAATTTAAGTTTAACTTATTTCCTTCAGAAATTTGCATTTATACTTATGTGATCAATCCAAACTTGTGTATGTGTGCAAAGTAGCTTCTATTTATCTCAATTATTGCATCTTTGACGTTAATTGTCTAAATGATGCATGAAATAAGTTTTAAATCCTTAAAAATGTTTGAATTTCTTGGGTTTTTATATTTGTCAAGTCCTTGCCAAATTTGGACGTCGAGTCCGAGTCTGAGTCTGAGATCAACTTGTCGGGTCCGAGTCCTGTAACTATGACTTGGGAAGGGATAAAGAAACCCAGGCCTCCCTAAGCATAGAGTATGTTCTCTAGTGAGATGTGGGATGTCAAAGGTAGAACATAATTCATTCCATGAGACCAAGTGACCATCTTTTCAGATGTCTCCCAGTCTCTTAACCCCCTTATCTTTCCAACACCAAGTTGAACAGCCTTGAATTGAAGCCAGTGGTTTCCCGTTATGATAAAGGTTCTGCCATAAGAATCTCTCTCCCCATATTTCATTACCATTTTTTATAATATTTTTATGAGCAATACAATGTCTCACTAATTCCCAAGCTTTCCAGATGGACTTGAAAATAATAGAGTTGTTTGGTTTGATAGCAAAGTTGCGAGCAAGCAGGTCACATAGGGGAAACCCTTTCCAATATGGGCTTTGTTTAGGAACAGATCTGTTGATGTTATGTCTAACCAGTATTTTCCACGGTTCCTCTCCTTTTAAAGCTCTAAATATCCATTTTGCAGCAAGAGAAATACCCTGTATTTTGAGGTCTTTTAAACCAAGACCCCCTTTACTTTTGCTTTTAGTACACCAATCCCACTTCACTGCATGCTTTTTTCTATTACATATCCAATCTAACCAAAGAAAAGTTCTAATTTGCTTCTGAATATGTTTAAATTGGTAATTATGGAACAACCATGCTGAAGTATAATAGATGCTATTGGATCAGAGGATCTTCTAACAAACCTGCATTTTGTCAGCCAAGGAGAGGTACTATCTATTCCATTTACTCAACTTCCTATCAATTTTCTCTTTTACCCAGCACCACATTTCCTTCAAATTTGGGGATAAAGCAAAGGGAATACCCAGATATTTGACCTGATGCTCTGGGCCCCCCACATCAAAGAGTATTTATTGAACCATACTGGGGGCCGGCTCTCCCATGCTAGCATTATCAATTTGGAAAAAGAAATTTTGCTCCCTGAGGCTTCACAAAAAATGTCCATTTTCTTCATGAGAGCCTGCAAGTTATCTTCTTCCAATTTAACAAGAATAGCAGCATCATCCTCAAATTGAATATTGGAAAATTCCATCTGATTAGGTAAAGTAATACCTTTTACCTAAGTGAGAGGAGACAGTCTTGTTGATGTGAGTTTTGTTCCACTACAACATGTAGAATCGAACACTTAGTATTCCAAGATGAAATACCAAATATTCAATCCTCTCTTGAATAAGGTCAATCCTTATGCTAAGCTTGCAAAGTAAGATCGCAAGGTGACTTCAAGATTCCTTCAATTGTGGACACTCGCTCAGTTAAATAATGTGATTTGTTGGTAATCACTAAGGGGACTTACATCAGTTCATTCAAGGCTTGTCAATAACGAACTTCTAAAGATTTGGGTTCACAATGTGCAATGAAAATATAGTTTGATTTTTCCAACTTTTAACTTTTCAACTTAAACTTAAACTTCTAATTCCTACTAATCCTACTTAATCAAGAATGCAAGAAAGTATGGATGAACTTGGACTCTACTAGATGTAGCTTTATCAATGACTCCACCCACCTAGTGCAAGCTTCTAAGGATACACTCAAACTGTTTTCATATCAATGTCTACCCTCTTCAATCCCATTAATGGATGCAAACTAAAGATTGGATATCAATTGAAGTTAAGTACAATCACTAGCTCACCACACAAGGCACTCCTACCATCAGCAAGAGGCAAGTGGCCTAGTTTTGTTCGAGTCAAGCAAACAAACATCCACAATTTCTTTCATCCAACTAACTATTTCTAAACAACATGAAATAAAATCTTAAGCTAAGTGAGGAAATATGGATCACCATGCAATAATGCAAACTTGATCTCAATAATTCACCATGCAAGACACAACAATGAAAAGTAGAGCAAATTTGGCATTATATTAGCAACAATTCTCAACAAGTCCCGTTTTACAAATGAGAGGGGTGGGGTTTATATAAAAGCCCCAATTACAATGAATGGCCAAGATTGATTTGAAACCAACGGCCCAGATTAAACCACTAAAAAACCCTAATTAGGGCAACCAAACATAGCCAATAGAAATGAAGCACCACAAAATGAGCAAATGAAAAAATTACATTCCATATCCCCTTGAGGATGAACCAATGAGAAAATAATATGTTCCACATGTTCATTTGTGGATGATTTTGATTGGATAATCTTGGAGATATCAACTTGGAGCTCACTGATTGGTTGAATGATGACTAGACGCCACCTCAACTTGTTCACCTTTGATCCTTGTTTCAATTCTTCATTCTCCTTTCTTTAGGAAATTCTCTAATTGAACTTGCTCTTTTCTTGAAGTAATGGGTTTCCCCCCTATTGATCATGGACTTGTAAGTCTTTATATCCTTGAACCCTTGATGATGATTATCTTTCTCATTTGTAGACTCTACTTGCACAATTTGTTCATCCCTGCGTGGTGAAGTCTTCCTCTAGCCTTGATCGTTCATAAGGACAAATTGGAGTCCCTAACAACTTGTCCTTGAATTGAATCGTGTTTATCCTTGTGGAAAATTGATGTGAATAGGGACAAGTTGATCTCCCTATAAGGCAATCCTTATTCTTCAAGCATTGAATCAAGTGGAAAATTGACTTGCATAGGGACACATGAATGTCTTTGAATTGAATCCTGGAACTTATCCATGGACTCCTTTAAATCCAGACTTGTCCCATGTCTGTGCTTGATGGAGGCTTGACCTTGAGATAATTCCTTCAACTCGATCCTTGAACTTTATTTCCTTTGTCCCAGCTTTGAAGTGCATTGTCATCTATGGTGGAAATTCGCTTGTCATAGGGATTAATTGATTTCACGCTCCTTGTTCAATCCTTACTTTGATTCTTGCTCATCTCCTGGTGGAAAACTGATAGGGACAAGGATAAAATGAAGTCCTTATAAAATTTTCTTTACTTTCTCCTTGGTTTTGTCACCTTAGTCTCTGAATGGAAGATCAACTTGCATAGGGATTTTGTGATATATTTAAGATTGTTCCATCCTTGTCCTCCTTGCTTATCAATGTCTCACACAATCACTCCTACAAAAGAGAAGGCATGAAGTTAATGATCTTGTAAGGAAATTTGATTAGGAAATTAACTTTAGTCCCCTTAAACCCTTGATTTCACCACCAATTTGGAACTTTATGACTTAGAAAAATCATATTTGAAGACTGCAAATGGAATCCAAAACTAAGTATGACAGTCCTAAAGTCTGAGGACAAAACTGGAAATTAAATCTGAGGATTAAGTCCAGAGACAAACCGATTTAAGAGCATAAAATAGTCCCTTCGCTGCCACACACTTAGAAGAAAAAAATCAGATTTTTGAAGTCATGAAATGTGAGAAATTTTCTGAGGACACATGTCTGAAGACATGATCTGCAAACGGGTGCAATCGGATTGTGAGGATATTAAAATCATAATCAAATTGATTTATTTAGACTTCAAAATGCAAGGATCAGACCTCTGCACAAACTCTGATTTCTGAGGACAAACCTGCAACATGTCCAAAAACTTGGAAATCAATGCACCACTTAGCCAAACATCACTCCAAACATGCATTGTGAGGCCTGATAATGGGGAATAAGTCCTAGGTTCAGATTGGTTTTTGAGACAAATTCTGAGAATAAGTCTGAAGACATCCCTTCATTCTCAGAACTAGTGACTTAGACTTCAGAAAATCATCCCATTAATTGACTAAAGCACATTCCAATCAAGGTTTACGGATTAGAAGAGAAAGAACAAACCTTCTAACTAAAAGATGTAAATCTGATTTCTGAAGACGAGTCTGAAACTTACCCTTTTTCTGGATGATTTTAACCCCCAAACTTGTTGTTTCTTGCACAAAAATACCTTCCGAAGACTCAGCAACAGACTCCTTGAAGATTGGATGAGTTGGTGAATTATAGGATTTTTTTTTCAAAATCACCCCTGTTTTGGTAGTTTTCAGATTTGGTCTGAGGACACTTAAGTTTCAGACCTTCCAATGGCCTCAAGATAGATCAAGAATAGTCCGTAAAGGTCTGCAATAAATTCTAGATCAGCTTGTTGTCATAAAGAGAAATTATTATCAAGTAAAAAAAACGATTTTCAGACCCAGCCCTCAGATATTTGCTCATTACTCACTCACCTTAGCCCCTTAATGCCTGAAATCAGTCGCAAATGATGTGCTTTGGAGTGGAGAATAGTTTGCAAACAAGTGCTGGAGGTTTTAGGTACTTAGAGAATTTATGTGATTTTTCAAAAAGAATCACCCAGCTGGAGGAGTTTTCAGATTTGGTCTGAGGACACTTAAGTTTCAGACATTTCCCAGATTCAGATTGCTCTTGAAACACCTGGAAATCGCCACCCTTTAATTTGCAATCATCTTTGGGCAGGTTTGAACATTTAAGAATTTCCCATCATTTTGCAAGAAAAATCACACCCCCCAGCCATTGCTTCAGATTTCGATTAGCATATTCACCATTGGCAGCTCCACTTTGCTTTCAAATTGGTTTTAAAACTCAGAATTTCCTTCCCTTCATGCCCACCATGGATCATAGGCAGACTTGGATGCTTGCAAAAATCTCTAAGGTTGCTGGTCTTGCTTGAACTCTCTGATTTCTTAGCCAATTTGTTGTCTTTTAAATAGCTATGGCTTCCCCTTTTAAAGTGGCTTTGGCTTTACTATTCACCCACACAAGCAGTGTGGGATTAAACTTTTATCCTACTAAAAGCTTCCACTTTATTATCATTTTCCCATTATATTTTATTACTTTATTTTAATTAATTATCATAGTGGGGAAAATCGATCCATGCTTGGGCTCTCCAAATTTGGCTAAGTTCACAACTTGTATGGACTTGTAACCATGTCCAAACTCCAACTCCATCCATGCAAGGTGGGGAAAATTGATCTAGGCTTGGATAGAATCCACCTTACACTTAGAAAAATTTGATCTCGCTTTGCCATCACAAGGGGAAAATCGACCCTAGTATGGACATCCTTGGTACTTAGAAAAATTTCACAATTTAGCTCCAAAGGGGAAATTCAACCCTAGTTAGAATAGTTTTTATACATAGAAAATTTTCCACATTCCATACTCCCCTTGAGGAAAAAAAAACCCATGTCAGGACATCTCCAATACTTAGAAAACTTTCACATTCCATAATTGGCCTGAAGGGAAAAATGACCCTAGTCTGAACAAATTCCAAACTTACACAAATTTGCAAGTCCATACTCAGTCTTGGGGGAAAAACGACCCCTGTCTGGACACTTTCCAGACTTAGAAAAAATTTCAAATCCAAACCCATTCTTGAGGGGAAGAATGACCTCTATCTGGACAACTTCCAGACTTAGAAAAATTTCAACTTTCCAAGCTCACTCTTGGGGGAAAAATGACCTGTCTGGACACTTTCCAGACTTGAAAATTTTCAAGGAAATGCTATCAAGAGTAGTGGAAATTCATAGTATGCTTGGATATTGTCCCCAACACTTAGAATTTTTACATGAAAATGCCAAATAATGAAGGGAAATTCATGTATAGTCTGGATTTTGATCAAAATATGAAGGGAGATTCATGTATAGTCCGGATTTTGATCAAAATATGAAGAGAAAATCATGTTGAGTCCGGATTTTGATCAAAATATGAAGGGAAATTCATGTATGGTCCGGATTTTGTGTATCTTTATAAAGAAAAATGATTTTCCTTAGGATTTTGGCCATTTGAACATGAAAAAACAATTCTTTTAAGAATTTTAAGGCCCTTATGCATGGAATATGCCTTTATATGGAATTTTGGACTAATTAACTAGCCAAAATTTAAATACACAGGATTTTACGTTCAACCCACTATAACATGACCCCAACAGACTTTACTTTTAACGTTCCCACTTACGATCGCAACTCGGCCACTTTATTTCTATACCACCCCTCAGTCTCTTAAAGCTCTGAATTGCCAAACTTACCAGCAAAACCCTAACTAACCTAACGACTACGAGCGAAGAGAGCGGGTCCCCATTTGCAATGGGGTGATGGTGCGAAAACCTCACAACAAGTCCCTCAAAAGATAACATTGCATAAACCACAATGACAAAAAGAGCAGGAGCCAAGGGGCATCCTTGTCTAATAGAGCTAGTAAGATCACAAATCTTGGATCTACTTCCATTAACTTTAACACAAGCCTTAGCATCTTTCATTAGAGTTCTAACCATCTAACAGAAGTGATTAGGAAACCCCAAATCTCCAGCATCATTAAAATAAAGGATCATTCAATCTTATCATAAGCCTTTTCAAAATCAATCAATAGCATAGAGGCATTTTGACCAGATTGCTTGGCCCAATCTATTGCCTCCTAGCATGTGAGCAAATTCTCCAAAATATATTGGCCTTTTACAAATCTTGTTTGGGTCAGGTCGACTATCTTAGGAAGGCCAGCCTCCAATCTCCTAACCAATATCTTAGCTAAAAGCTTCTATAGTACATTCAGAAGCGTAAATGACCTCCAATTCTTGATAAGAGTATTATCTCTATCTTTAGGGATAAGCTTAATTAGTTTGTTGTTTATTTCCTCCCCTAGAGAACCCACCTTTGCAGCTTCTCTATAAACTTGTAGCAGGTCATCACTAATCCATTCCACATGTTTCTTGTGAAACTCAATAGGAAGCCCATTAGGCCCAGGGGCCTTGTCATTCTTAAGGGAAAGGATAGCAACATTAATCCCCTTTATAGTTACCTCTTTGCTAAGCCTCTCAGCATCCTCCTTAGATATTTTATTTGGGTTAATACTTCTAATGCAATCTCTAGATACTTTTTTCCCTAGATGATCATCTTCAGAAGTGAAGAGATTATTATAAAACTAGACAAAAGCCTTCATAATCTTTGCTTGATCATTGATACTCTTATCTCCTTCCCAAATGGTATCAATCTTCCCTTTTGCTTATTTACTTCTAAGAAACTGAAAGAACAATTTGGACCCCTTATCTCAATGCTCCAGCCAAGTCAATTTGACCCTAGCTCTGAGCCCTTGGAGTTCTAATGTTTTGGAGCCTTTGCAAGGCATCCTTAGCTTGGGTAAGGGCCGCCAATGCCTCGCCAATAGAGGAGTCATTCTCAATAGTCTCCTCAGCCTTAACAATCCTGTTATGCATAACTGTCTCAGCAGCTCGAAAGTCTTTGGCTTTCTTCCTACCCACAGTCTGGAAAAGGATCTTCCAACTTTTCACACATTGGCACCAATTCTCCCTAGCACTCCCAAAAGTCACATTCCATCTAATAAATTGTCTAATGATGTATACAACATGTGACAAATCTTCATGTTGCAATAATCTGGAGGTAAGGGCAAAGGCGTCCCTTTTAGGATTATGAGTATAAACAGAAGAACAGAGAGTCATTGTAGCAAAGATATGGTGATGCTCAGAGAGAGAGAAAGGGATAACCTTCACATAGCACCCATTATTATCTTTTATAAACTGTAACACCTCCTTGTTTGCATAAAACCTGTCAAGTCTACTATATATCCTTTTAGTTCCCTTCTGAAAATAACACCAAGTATACCATATACCATTAAAGTCACTTTTAGTGCCAACTAAAGGATCACACAATTTTGTCTTGTTAAGCATCTTATACCCAAAAATCTCTCCTCCCCTTTCCATTCAAACTTGTTGCCCCCCTGACTTGTTTGAGGGGTATTCAACCATATTGAAGTCCTCCCCCAATAAACCATGGAACATCTTCCAATTGATCCATCAATCTCCACAGATCAACTCTTTCTCTATGACTATTGGAAGCATAGATTGAGCAAATTCCAAACTCATTATCCTTGTCTTTGCATATCACCCAGACCAGCCTATTACAAGGGGAGCATCCCCATCTGGATATACGTCTCCTCCATATATAACTAACCATAATGATTGCACCACCTTTACCTTTGTCATGCTTGGTGGTAAAGTATTGAGCATCTCTCCATATACATTTTAAGTTAACATCCTGTGCAAATTGTACAGCTTTAACCTCCTGTACTAGAAGGAAGTCCACATTACCAAATATCCTTAGCAACCTTTTAACCACATATTTCCTATATGGGGATTCAAGTCCCCTAACATTCCATGAAATACAATTTATTTCCATGAGATATTAGGGGGAAGTATCCATGGATGACTTGAATGACTTATAGCATTCAGGCAACTGACCTTCAGAGTTTTTTCTTTCTTTCTTTTTTTCAACAAAGACTAGAGATAGACATGTTGTGAGGTTTTCACACCATCACCCCAAATCTTGGGGACCCCGTCTTTGAACTTGCCTTAGCAGCATTTCTTCGGCCCGGGTTTGAAATTTTGATTGAAATTGAGATGTTTTGAACGTAAATAAGGAGCGATTTGCAAAGTCTAGATTGATAATTTGGCTGTCTGGTAATTTGGTGAGAATGGCAATTTCGCAAATCCAAATTGAAGATTTGGATTAAGAGATGGATTTTGTGATGATGGTTTTAGTTCTGGGAAGTTTCGAGCCTAAGTGTAGAATTTGGTTTTTTAAGTGAAATTTGGTCTCCCAGCTTTGGTATTTTCGGCTAGCAGGCTCCTGGAAGTTTTAAATTTCGGCAAAGCCACCCTTGCAAATTTTCATATTTTTGGCGTGGTAGGTCTTACAAGTTATCATTTCTGGCATGGTGATTATGTCGTTTTTTCTCTACATGATGACCATGATATGATTTTGGGAGTTGAAATTTTAACTTGCAAATTTTTTGATGAATTTGAGCTTTGAGTAAAAATTGATCTTGGGTGGAAATTTGGAATTAATTTTGAAAATTTTGCCTAAGTCAGGAATTTCTGGCTAGGTGGTTCTATCATTTTTGTGTATGAACTACCTCGCCCCAAATTCATTTATGGCAGGCCACCTCTTACAATTTCGAAATCTTGGCAGGCCACCTCGTACAAAATTTCCATTTCTAGCGAGCCCACCCTTACCATTTTTGACATCATGACTACATCTTGGATTTCTGGCAAGGTGCTTCTAGCAAATTTTCGATTTTAAAATGGAAGTGAAATTTATTTTTGGTGAAATAAATTTTGCCTAAGGCATTTTCAACGATTTAATCTTGCAAGGCAAATTTTGAAATTAAAGGGAAATTTTAGAACAAATTTGGGAATACTGGCTCTGTCAAGTCTTGCACCAAGCCCTTCACCCAAAATGAATTCTAGCTAGGTGGTTCTGACATTTTTGTGTATGAACCACCTCCCCCGTATTCATTTATGGCATGCTAGTCCTTACAAGATTCAAATTTGGGAAGGGTGGTTGTGTCAAAATTGTGTATGAACTACCTTGCCCAAATGCCCTATTTTCTGGCAAAGTGGTTCTCACAGGCCCTGTATTTTCAACAAGCTACATCTTGCAATATCAAGGTAAATAAATACGATTTTCACCAAGGCTTTTATTGCAAATTTCGATGCATAGCATCTCCCATTGATTTTGAATTTTATGTTAAATTGGATGCTTGTATTTTGGGCGATTTGTTTTGGGTCTTATGATGGTTAGATTCGAAGCTGTTTGGGGCTATATGGTACAAAGCTCGAGGTAAGTTTGGTGGCTGTCCTTTAACAATTTCCAAATTCAACATTTTAAGCCCCCCGTGCTTGTAATTTCAATTTATTCAAAGGGGCTTGTATTTTGCAAATTTCAAATCAATCAGCCCCGAGGTGAAACGTGTGGCCATTGGGAGGATAAATTAAACTTTAAAGGGATAAGCCCTGCCCCAAATGAGGTGTGTGCATTCAAAGGCACAAAGTTCAATGTCTTAAAGAGCAATCTTAATTTCAAACTTTGGTCGCCTTCCTTGATTTTCGAAGTTCATCATTTTGGGGCCCATGCTGGTTAAAATCAATTCAATTTAGCGCGCCCCCCCCCCTTTTAATTTCATTTAAAGTCAAATTGGAGGCAGGAGGGCTGATTGATTTAATCCTTATTTTACCCTTCAAGTCGGCTTGGGTAGCTAAATTAAGTGGTGGATTTAAATTCTCCAAGGGGTGCGCTTTTAATTAAATGTTTTTATTCCCCATACAAGTCGTCCCCCTTTGGCAATCAAATTGGTATTTAAAGAGACATTTTCCAATTTCATTTAGCAAATAAACAAAGGCAGAGCTCTGATTTTTATAAGTGCAGGTCTGATTTTCCTTCCAAGTGGGTGCGAATTTGGTGTTTAAGGGCTTTGAGGGAGGTGCGAATTTGAGTAGAAGAGCTGGGCGATTTTTTTGATAGCATTTCCAGCCTCCAAATTCATACAATCAACAAGCTAGGGCATCAAACTTCATCAATTCAACACTCAGACCTGATCAAAACAAGATCGAATTTCCTCTAAAGGGCAAATAGCGAGGTTGATATGGATGAAACCCCTTTGAAAGGTGAGGAAACTAATGTCAGAAGTGACAGGAATACTATTCAGCACTCTTATGAGGGACATACTTCAGATTATTGTACACAAGAGTCTGTTGAAAGAGTATTGAACACAGCAACTTCCACTTCCAGTGAAAGGGAAGAAATTACCACACCTAGTTCAGACTCAGAAGATTATCCTTCTGATAATTTGGATAATGAAGAAAAATTTATTCTAAAGCAGTTGGCTTTAGTCCAACAAATGAAAAAAGAAAGAGAGTTAAGAAAGAAAAAGAGTGATCATAAGGATCTTGATAATGATAGAAAGAGACATTTTAAACATCAGACTACAAAACAAACTGATAGGTCTCAGAAAAACAAAGAAATACCAGTCACTCAAAGAGCTTCTACTTTACAAATAGATAAAGGTAAAAAGAAGATGGGTGAACAGAAAGATCAAGACCTTAAGATTCATAAACCTATTGTTGAACAG
>MU227701.1:6182012-6197118 GCA_018584345.1 Thuja plicata | reverse complement strand
GACTACATCGGCATTCCACATGAGGATGCGATTTTGTTACTTATTGCATTTATATATATCTAGATCAGCTTGTTTGGTTTGTTTACTCATTTACTGACTCATTACATGCATCTACTTCTTGAATTTTATGAAAAAAGTGCATTTTTTATTAAATTTAAGTCATTTTTAAAATTCCCAAGATTTTCCCGAGAAGTTGCCGATTTCTCTCCGATATTTGCCGAGAAAAAAAAAATTGGCCTCGCCGATAAGTGGCAGAGAACGAGAAGTTGAACTATGGTTGGTACATCCAATGTCAAAGGTTTACTTATATCAAAATTGTCGGAAGCACATGTTGTTCAAAGAAGCTTCCAAGATATCCACCAAACAGATTGATAGTGATGGAAGTAGCCAGGCAGCTTAGGCACTTTGACAAGATCCAAAAGCAAAAGAACAAAGCAGGAGTTGTGTTTCCACTTTAGGAGGAGCAGATAGTTGCCATAATCCCACCACCATGGCCGCTGCAGAGGAAGAGATAGAACTTTATGCCTTGGCACTTTATGAAGGAAGGCAAAGCTTTGATCCTAACAAGCAAGTCAAGACAACTTATGGAAATACACACAAGCATATTCACCATATTGAAGACTATTGGGCCAACACAGCCGATGATCTTGATGTAAGGAAGCGAGCCTTCTCTAAACTCACTGTAGATATGATGAGAGATTACAGATGGAGAGGACTCAATATTCCAAACCAACTAGAAGATGATAAGAAGATATTGAGGGCAGAGTTTGAATCAATAAAGATGCATGAGTTGGAGTCTATCGAGTGTGGCAGTGATTTCGATCCTTCCTTGGAGACAGTAATGAAGCCAGTAGATCTACACACCCGGGATTGGTTCAATAGGAAGACGACTCGATTACAGGCAGACGGTGTCCCTCGCACATATGAAAAGATGAAGTTAGTAGAAGAAGTTCCAGAAGAGTCCTTTGGGAAGCATACAGATGTTGGCAACATACAAATAGAAGCAAATAATAGAAAAGGGAGTTGGAGAGTGGAAAGGAGAAAGAGTGTGATGAACCACCAGTGAAGAGACAAAACTTGAGTACTGTACCATCCAGATGAGTGCCACCTCAGTCCAGAATGAAGTTGTTAAAAACATTGATGAGGAGATCTCACTTGAAGTGAATTCGGATTCATCCAGTGGTTACAGCTTTAGTTCGGATTACTCTCTACTCACCCAAAATCAGACGGCTGGAGGTTCTTCTGTCCCAGCAAATAGAGAAATTGAAACAATTGATGTGGAGGCTCTATCAGTCGATATTGGAAGTCAAGCACCTAAGAGGACTGATGAGGCCTTACCCTTGGCAGATGAACCAAATTTAGAGATAGGGAGATGTACTGTACCAGCATGGTTGAGAAAGTTCCTTAGGCCTAGAGGAGAGGTTGCACCTGTGAGACCAGTTGAGAATATTGAAGAGATTGTAGACAAGGATGTAGTTGAGATGGATAGCCAGCCTACAGGAATTATGGCAAAGATTATCGGAGGTGATTCAGGTACTCGCAGGGTTCAGATTGTCATCCCCAAAGTAAGCAAGACACTTGATGATATCCAGGCCCATGAGTATGAGATAGTTGAGCATGAGTTGGGAACTACTATGAAAGAGATTGACTGTGAGGAACTTCATGAAGGTATTCACGCCCTCCATGAGAGATTGGAAAAAGAAATTGAGGAAAAGAACAACTATAAGGAGGAAAATCAAAGGTTGAAAGCTTACTACAGGGAGGCTTGCAAACCAATCCAGCAGATACATCATACAACTATGCCACCACTTACATTGAGGCAAGGATATATTGATGATATGGAGAATGTAAGGATCACTCTACAAGAGACTAGATCTTGGGTTGACAAGATTATCCAGGCAAGATTGGCTTTCTTGCCAGGGTTCATGGAACAATTTCAAGCATTTATGGTTCAGAGAGCCAGGATCTATGCCTTTAATGACATTTGGAAGGATTTCCTCCCGGTCAAGGACAAGACTATTCCCCAACTCTAGGCTATGATTAACACTCCTGAGAGATAGTTGGAAAAGACTAAAGTGATTAAGGCGGGAGAGAAGGACATCATTGAGACATGGTATTTCGCTTTACTCCATAGACAAGAGGTGTTAGAAGGAATCGGGAATGAGATCACTCATCTTGGTGTTGTTGTTCACAGCAGGGTATCAAGTATTCTAAGCGCCACTGGGGTTGTTTTTAACATTGAGGACATCAGAGACGACAACATGAATATGGAGACTTTAGCTGAGAGGTTGAGATCTTTTGGAGGAGCTATTATAAAAGAACATTTGGGAGCTCTTTCATCTCTCAAGTTTCTCATGAATTTCATTATGGACGATTCAGCTGAACACGAAAGGACACTTGCTACAGCAAAGAGGGAGATGGATGCAGCTGAGAGGAGAATTCGATACACCCCTTCCCCTTCTTTGGAGGAGATCAACAGTGTGCTGACCAAGTTCCTTGATTTGGCTAGAAAGATGAAAGACAAAGGAAAGACTATCTTAGAAGATCACTTGATGTAAGCCCATGTGGCTATTTGCTTTCATGCTTTAAGTATGGATAGGTGTCTAATTCTGATTGGCTAACCATTTGGCACCATTTCATTGGCTGTCATCTTTGTAATTTTGCTATTGGCCCATTGGATGAGGTGCCCTTTTTTCATTGGCCGATAGGGTGGCAACCTTGGTTAGGGTTTGTGGGATTTAATCTGGGCCATTGATTCTGATTAAATCTTGGCCATTCATTGTACATCAGCCTCCTATATAAGGCCATTTTCTCTCATTTGTAAAGGTGGTTGGAGAAAATTGTTGCTAATATAATGCCGAAATTGCTCTACTTGTCATTGTTGTGTTTTGCATGGTGATTAAGTTTGATCAACTTTGTGTTATTGCATGGTGCTCTTCTTCAACAATTAAAATAGGATTTTCATTTCAAGTTGTTAAAGTAAGAGTAGAGATAGATTGTAGATTGCATGAAAGTATTGGTGGATATTTGATTGGATTGACTCAAGTATACTAGGCCACTAGCCTCCTCGTTGATTGTAAAGAAGCCTTGCGTGGTAAGCTAGTCATTGCACTCAAGTTCAATTGACGATGGATCCTTAGTTTGTACTTCCAAGTTGGGTTAAGGAGCAAGCGTTGATATGAAAACCATTTGAAAACCTTTGAAGCTTTGCACTAGGTGGAGTCGAGGTCGCAGGCAAGCCTCCATTTGGTACAGTCCTAGTCCATTTGCTAATCCTTCCATTCATAGTTAAAGGTAGGGGTAGTTTAAGAGAATTGAGAAGTAAGTCAAGAGAAGTGTTTGAGTATACATTGCAAAGTTAAGTGTGATTACTATTTGAATGAGCTAACGTAAGTCCCCTTAAGTGATTAACCAGCGAATCACATCATTTCAACTGAGCTAGATATCCACAAGTCATAGGAATCTTGGAGTCATTCCATGATCTCAAATTAAAAAGCTTAGCATGGGAGATGACTTTTTTGAAGAGAGGGTTTGATACTTTATGAAAAGCTTAGCATCAACAAGACCCACTAGGCCTAGCCCTTTTCCTTTTGAACTCAGAGCTTTGCTCCGCTCCAAGGGTGGTAATATTTTGTATAATGCCTTTGTGGTTCTTACCCCTAATTTTGGCCTTGACTGCCTTCAGTTCCCTTTCTTCCAAGGCAGCATCAACATAATCCACCATGGTAGCACCCTTAAACAACACAATGGCCCAGCTTACTTCTAGCATATTGTCCTTGCTTTCAATAGAATTGTCCATATTACTAACATAAGTGGAGCCCTCATGATCTCCCTCTAGAAGAATGAGCTCAGAGTCCTGGACATCGAGACCCGAAATCTCCACATGCTTCTAACTATGAGTAGGAGGGGGTGGAGTGGAGACAATAGTCTCAACACTATCTGTGCGCACACCACTCAGCCCTTCAGAGGGAGCACAATATGTAGCATCAACCTCATCATGTTTACAACGACTGGGAGTGACCCTCAAGCTTGGAAAGGTTCTCCTCCCTACCATCCACAGGCAGGAAATAACTAAGATTAGGGGCCTGGTTGGCTAGCATCCTGATCTCATCCCTACTATGGGGGATCATGGGGGTTTGTTCTTATTAGTAGTATCAATCAACTCCAAGCAAGAGCCTGATTTTAATTGCGCTTTAATCCTCTTTCTAGTTTCAACAATCTTCTTGATTTTACCAATGATGAGTTGTGCATTCAAAGTGTTGGGCTTAGGGGGTCTTTGAGACTTAAGAGCATTAGACACTTCAACCATGGCAGCAGAATGAGCAGGGGAGGGAGCACCATTAGAGAAGACAACCTTTTTAACAGCATCAGAAAGGGCGGTAAGATTTTGAACCAGAGAAGCATGTCCATCGAAATCAGAAGTAACAGGAAGGGGGCCCAATGGGCGGTCGGGAGAGGCAACATGGTCAACAAAAGGGGTATAATGGGGGGGATGAAGTCGGGGGACTTAGGTCCAAGTTGTGGGCTAGCGGCACCCTTTTCCTACCCATTAGGGTTAGTGGTGACAGGCTTACAATTTCACACATTCTTAACCAATCTATTATTTTTCTTCAATAAGGGGCACACCTTCCTAAGATGCCCTTCTTTTCTACAAAGGAATCAGGCGTTGAGCCCGCCCCAAAAATCAATAGGACAAATAAAGGATTCATTGTTCATCTCCACTTTAAATTCATCGGGGAGGTCAATCCCTGGTTTGAATGCAATAAGAAGCCTAGCATCCATATGCAAGAGGAGGGTGGGGGATTCATTCATCCTCAAAACATTCCCAAAATATTCTAGGGTTTTAAGAATCAGTTTCCAAAGAGGTGGAATATTTTTAATAGTGTCCCACCTAGCGCACGAAAGTGCTGCAATCTCCTCATTATCTGCTTTGGGTGTCCACCCTATAGCTCTAAAGCAGGCACTTCCAATCTTCCAAAACTCCTTTCTACTAACATCTTTCTGAGACTTAGCATCCTTGAAAAAAATAATAAATAACCCAGAATGAATCATTCTGCAAAAAGAAAAATGAAACCCTACCTTTTTGTTCCATACATTTTGTAGCCAGTTATTCATGTAGTTGTAGGTTGGAAGTTTGGAGGGGTCTAATACTACAAGAAAAACTGCAATATCCCTTAATCTATCCGTTTCCAAATTCATGACCATTGTCATATCTTCATTAGGAACAACAAGAGTACCAGCATAAGAGGGCTTACCTCGTCCTTCATGATTTGGGTCTTCTTTTGCTGGTCCATGGTTCACAGCCACAAACTTAGCCTTATCCGTTGGGATCTGAGAACCTTCAACAACGAATTTGAACAAGATCTCGCTAACCCTAGTTTTACCCGCAAACGGAACACCATAAAATTCATTGCCCATACATAATGACCGCACACAACAATATTAAGGTGACGAGAACCATATTGGAGGGTGGGGAAGTCAACTTCGCCCAGGCCGAGCAAGGATTGCTCGTGGAGACGACCTTCCCACGAGACGAGTGCACAAGTTGCAGAGAAGATCTTCTCTGAACAATAATATATTATGTTTGATAATTTTGGTTATTTGGCAATGTATTAATTGTCCAAATTAAGTTTGTTGTCACTCTTGGGTAGTTATATGTGTCGGTTGGTTGACAATTGTGTTCCTCTTGGAAACCATTGGGTCCTTTAAATATGTTGTGCATCATCAAGGAAGGTAGTGTGGTATAGTTGAATGAATGGAATCCTTGGTTGTACATCTCTAGTCTTCTTCTTTGTAATAGTTTCATGAGCCAAGCAAGACAATTTAATCATGTATATCTTTATTATTATTTCATGCATGTAACTTATTAGATATAGCAGTAAACATTTGGTGTCATTGCCTTAAAAGAAATCAAGTTAGAGTTGTGTGATTCATGCCCGTCGATCCCAATAAAGGCGAGATGAGGCCACAAGGTGGTCAAGACCAAGTGAACAGGGAACCCTTAAGGATTTTAGAATAAAGAGAACAAAGAAGAAGACACTGTCAATCTTAGGAGAAACCGAATTGGAGGATGCGAACCAAAGACCCTTGGATGGAGAGAGACAAGGACGAGTCAACGCCAAAAGCACCCAAAGTGTTAGGGATGCTAGAAGAGGACGTGTAGAAGATGCACGTGTGGCAGAGAGTGCAGGGAAAGCATCGAGATGTGGCGGTCAAGAAAATCAACCCAGGTCCAACACGCAAGGGAGCAAGCAGGCTAGAGAGATAGTGACTCCTCTGACAAATTTGAATGTGGATCGGCAGAAATTGTCGAAGTTCACGGGGAACAGGTCAAAAGATCCTATAAGGCACTACAAGACATGTGAGACTTTCTGGATAGAAAGCAAGACAAGAGGACATGGACTTTTGGTTGAGAGCGTTTCCAACAACGCTACGGGGTATAACGATTAAATGGTTCACAAAAATGGATGCTTCATCCATGGCCTCTTGGGGCCCGCTAAAGAAGTCATTCAAGACAAAGTTTAAACTGTTACACGATGACAATGAGATCATAGCCAAAATTTATAATACTAAACAAAGGAAGAATGAGAACATACAAGCTTACAATTGTAGGCTCAAGGAATTAATGGTTAAGTTAGAGGATCAACCAACTGATGGGTTGAAGAAGAGGCAATTCGGATTGATCCCCTCTTTGCGCAAGAAAACAAGAGTGGTACCTTTTTCCTCGTACGTTGATGCTTACAATCAAACAATGCACATCAAGAGTGAAAATAATACATCTCCCCGAAGGAAGAGGATGGAAGACAATGATGAGAGCATTGAAGAAAGCAACGATAAAAATTTGAAAACAGTTTAAGCCCTACAACGTGATATGATGAGAATGAGGAAAGAATTGAAGATAGAGAAAGGAACCAATAAAGAAACTAATGGTGTACGGAGTGCAAATTGAGGTAGGCACACAAAAGGTAATTGTACGGGAAAGATGTTTAGTGAGATTTGCCAAGTGACAGATCATTACATAAAGGAGTGTCCATATTATTTGAGGAATAGAAGTTTGCAAGTACTCCACAAAGTGAGAATCCACCCCATTAAAACCACAAGATGTATCTCCAGGCAATATGGAAATCAATGAGGGAGAAATCAAATACCATACGACCCTAGAGGACATCCTCTCATATAGTGACGGCAATGTAGAGAATGGGGACACTTTGGGAGAGACTGCCAAAATAAGAAAGCCAACATATAATTATTATGCAAATGGTGTGGACCAAGTGACCTTGAAGATGTCAACTTCCCAAAGCAAAAGAGTATTAATATGCTAGACGTGGAGGAACGAGACAAGACAATTCTCGCAATCACAAGAGCACAGACGAAGAAGGTGGTGTACCTGAACCCTCGTAGAGAGAAAGAACGACTCCGAGAAACCACAACAAAAGTAGAACAAGTCCTAGCTAAGGAATGAATAACATCCAATAGTATTGCAAGTATGTTATTGCGATCAGAGTCAAAGAAGAATGTAGTTCGGCAGGTGCTACAAACAACTATACACATCAAGGTGACAGACCTTCAAACTATGTTGCAACTGAAAGTGGCAATTACCAGCTTGGTTAGTGACAACAAAGTTGGCTAGAACCAATGTAAGCCACAAGGGGAATTGGCATTGAAACCACCACCTAAAGGTAACTAGGCCAGTGATCCCATGTTGACAATGAGCATCCAGAGGAAGTTGGTCGTCATCAAGAAATAATGGGGAAGAAGCTGACAAACACCATTATTGTCAGAGGCTCGAGAGTAAATGTGCTCCTAGAAGATACTTGGAAATGCCTTTGGAGATCAATACTCTCGTCGCTAACCTTCCAATAGGTAGGTACTGACCAGCACACCATCAAGCCATTGGGAACATTGATGGCACAAAAAGTAATGATCAAGACAACAATATCTATTAGGCTTCGTAGTCATCCCATTGTAAAATCCATATGAAGCACTTCTCGAGAGTGGATGGCTGATTACTGCCAAGGCAAATCACAATTGCAAGCGGAACACATTTTCGATCGAGAATAAAGGAAGTACGTCATCGACCTAAGAAATCAGGCAGTGAGCAGGTTAGCATCCTTTGAATTAGTCCGAAGATAGAGACTTAGGTATGGACGAAGGAAGGGAAGGCATGGAAGCAAACAATATAGGGGTGCTTAAACTAGAAGATTTTTATGAAGATGAGACAAGTTCCCTAAATGGACTATTTCACTGGCAAATGAAGAACTATGAGGTATTCTTGTCAGCATGTAATTTTCTTGAAGCCACAACCTCTATGAAGAGCAACAAATGAAAGTGAGCAGAATATGTAATATGGAGTGTAAAAGTGATTGTCAAGGGAAATTCACTTCACTAGAAACTCAGAGGAAAAGAAAGAGGGAATTAGGAGTGATGGAAAATAGAAAGCAAATAACAAGGAAAACTGTGCAAACACCATTGTTTAATTCACACTCTTAGAAAGTTTATAAACTGCACCCTCGGCCAAGGAATGGTTATTCTTTGTAGAAGTAGTGGAAGCTAGTTTCAGAAAGAAGGGCCAAAGAATTTTACCCATTGCAGAATCCTCTTTGCACCAATCGGGAAGTGACACCATCATTGCACTGTATGGCCCATTTGTTCTTACATACGGGTCCCTTACATATGGAACTCAAGAGCTTCCGTATAGTCGTTGCAAATCTCATACGATGTGTGGGTCTATTATCATTATATGATCCCTATAACTCCCATACGACATATATCCTGGTCCGTATGCTCAATCCACAGGATCTACTGCTATTGCACCTTTGTTGGATCAGTACAAACTATTGAACCAACCTCACCAACTGTTGGACCAATTTTGAGGTTCATGTTTTCTTTATAATCCCCATCCCAATCTACATCTTGACCTAGAGGCAATTTTTTTCTTGGGATCAATATCAACAAAGTAGTTTATAAAGTGACAAACTTTATGTAAACTAAATCATGGAGCTATTTATGACACAATCAAACCCTACAGCAACATGTTTCGATCACCATACTGCGGCAATTAGTAAAACACATACCATACAACACACCAGACATTCACGTGCAAGCAATTTTACCATACAGACTCTAGGCATGCGGCATTTTCTATGAGTTTCAAGGCTATAGTATGGCGCACATTCCCCCAAGCTAGCGTAGGGACTCTACCAATTGGGATATGGCCTGTGGAATCATCATTGTACGACCTAGGGCTAGGTTTCTCATACAATTTGCAATTCTTCCATATGGCGTATGAGAGCACTCAAAACACCATCCATCAATTTTTTCCTACAGGGTACAGAGGACAACCTTGGTTTTGTCATACGATGTTCGACAGCTTTGCATTAAGCAATTTGTATTGGTAAGGAGTCTAGTACATTGTAAGTTACTTGGCAGCAACACAAGGACACCTTGGCAGGAGTGTAGTGCGGTTGGGCAATGGGATGTGGCAATTAAAACATCACAAGTCCATTCCTATAGGACTTCCACATATTCTACATCATAATTTTGACATGAAATCTCTATTTTTTGGCTTCAACATTATTCTCGACATCTTAAAATGTCACAAACATGATGTGCACCCTAGAGTTTTGTGTGGTTTTGAAGGTCTTAATTTGGTCTTGGCTTCCCTTGGACCCCGTGTGGAGCATTGCTCCTCAACCTTGTTGGGGGTGCTGCCCCCCAAACCACTATAAGAGGTGTTTCCCCTTGACGTCATTGGAGGTGTTTTCCCCAACCCCCTTTTAATTTTTGAAGTACACTACAACTTTGAATTTGTACAGTAAAAAGTAATTGTCTACACTCTTGTCATTAGTCGTCCTGAATATTACTTGATGTATGCTTGTCGTCTGGAAGACGAATTTTTCTTTTGTGGGGGACTGATGTAGTCAACATATAATGGTTGTTGTTATGTAATATTGGTTATGCATCAATGTATTTATTGTCCAAATTAAGATTGTTGTCATTCTTGGGTAGTTATATGTGTTAGTTGACAGTTGTGTTCCTCTTGGTCCTACAAATATGTTGTGTATTGTCAAGGAAGGTAGTATGGTATAGTTGAATGAATGGAATCCCTAGCCAACCATCTCCGATCTTATTCTTTGTAAAAATTTCATGGGCAAAGAAAGGGAATTTATTGGTGTATCCAGTATGCACTACCATCTTTATTATTATTTTATACATGTAATTTATCAGATATAGCAATAAACATGAATCAAGACAATACTATCAAATGAGACAAATAATTAGGGGTATACAATGCAAGCTTAGCATAAAATCGACTTCCTTTAATGTAAACACCTCGACTTTAAGATGATAATTTATTGGTTCTAATCTATGTAGAGCCCGACTTTGGGGTCTACATCTACTTAATTGTGGGTTTTGACCAGATCCTATCAACTATTTACAAGTTTGTCTCAGGCAAACCCAGAAAAAAATAGGGCAAAGTTGGCAAGTACCCGCACTAAACAGGCAAATTTGGTGGGTGCCCGCACCATACGTGCAAATTTCGGTTGTTTTAATTTTTCTCTTAGATGTCTGCTCTATTTCCTTTGATGTATTTTTCAATACAAATTTTCAAATGTTTTTATGCAGTGAAGACTTTCATTTCTGCAACAGAGTGATCAATGCTTGGACATTGTTGACTTTATGCACTTCAAAGTCGGAACTTTTAGAATGATCGTGTTCCTTTTATGAGTTTAAGTATAATACCTTAAAAATACATTGTTTTTCATATTCTTATTACATAAAGGTTATTGTGTTTTCAATGGAGTGCAGTACACGCATGGCTTTGATTTGTAGGAAAATGTCCATTGTTTTTTGCTTATATGTGGGTCAAATTTTTTATGTTTCTAAGTTGTTCATGCTTTTCTCTTTGAGGTCTGCTATAAAAATGAAGATGCTAGCAAAGAGAGGTTGGTTATCCTTGACATGAAATTCATATTCCATTAGACAAATACCCTTGCTGACTTCTATAAGTTCTTTGATATCTTTTTCTTTACATCTATTGATTGCTTTTTTCATAGATGTCTTCTATAAAAATGAAGATGATAGATAAAAAAAGTTGGTTATTATTGACATGAAATTCAGATTCCATTAGTATGCTGTGTTATATTGTCCTTTGATGTATTTTTCTTTAGATCTTTTCACTAGTTTTTATGTTGTAAAATTTTCATCTAATCATTGGAGTGATCAATACTTAGACTTGGTAGGGCATATGCACTTCAAAGGTTCTGATGGTGTATCCTTAGTTTCCATTTTGTATTATACAAATACAATAAGATGCTCTGCTCTGCTTTCACTTTTTATAATATAGAGAGCATTGTATGTGCAATGGAATGACACATTGTTCTTAAATTCTCTATCTGGATATGCAACTTTGACTACTTTTTCTCCTTTTTTCTATAATAAATATTCATTGTTTACTTCACAATGGATATCTTGGCCTCTTTCATAAAAAACGCATATGTAGCTTCTTGTTAAAAGATCACTGAAAGAAATTTATGTCGTTTATTCATAGTCTGGATGAAAACAATGCAATCAAGAGCTTGGAGATACATGTTTCTAGTATGCTTGTTATGATAATGTTCAGTATGTTAGTATGAACGTAACTATGATGGTGATGATGATATTTTTGAAGACTCGTATGATTTTATATCAATGGCAGCTGATTGTTGACACTTGATATTATTACTTTTAACTTTAATATATATTTATTGATATTTGAGTTTGACTAATTTTTAATTATAAATATGGTGGTTTTGTTTATAAGATCCTATGTGTGGTCTATTTTGAAATTAATTACTGCTGCAGTATGTATATATTTCAGATTCTCGTATGTTTTTGTATGGACAAACCCAACCCCATAAAAAAAATTGGCCAAATCCTTGAACCCAAATTCAAACCTGAACCAGTACCAAGACCAAAAACTTAGGTTCTAATACAAGTTCAATGTAGAATCATAAAATATTTCTAACTTCCCGCAACTGTCATAACTTCACATGCATGCTCAGATGCTACTGTAATGTATTGTCCTAAAAACTTTAATAACAAATTTGCAATTTTCATAGTTTATGAATCTATGATGTACAGATGCTTCGCCAAACGGTTTGCATTTTTTGTTGTTTTGGCATATTTTATATTTGGAAACCACAAAAATTCATTCCCACAATTTCTGAGTGTTGATAACTACAATTCTTTTATAATTTTTTTGAAATGCATTAAATAATATTTGGGACATTTAAATATTCAATTGATTTTTTTTTCCTTATGGAAACATGTCAGCATGCATAGATGCCAGCAACTCTGCCTTTATTTAGTGGATTACAATTATTTAAGTAAGCATACATCTAAACTACAAGCCTCTTTCAACTAAGCGGCCATGTACAGGGGGATCCAGTTCGTTAAATATTGATATTTAATATCTACAGATTATACAAATTTTATAAAATAAAATTGCTGACCTCTGTAAAATTCTGCAGACATGCTAAACAATTACAATCACATCTCCTTTTTCCTCCAGAAACTTGTAAGGATCTCTCTAATGAATGGTACAGCCTGCTGGGTTCATGGTACAGTACTCATATGGTGTAGCAGGCATACAAAATTGTACGACAGGCTCAAAGAAAAGTGTGGCAGCCATATTAAGTTTGGCGGCTTCTTTATTTTGAGACTGAGCTTTTCTTTATGACGTAGCACCAAACTTTGAATCTTCCAAATGCCACGTCATCCAATTTGTCTCCTTAAACATGGTACGGACTCCTTTGAAATGGTGCAGCTAAGGTAAATAAAATCTTGGGAAATCAACAAAAGACCTTGAGAACCTTTTCAATATAGTTCAAATCACTGTGAAGCTTCAACAAGTGTAGGACAATTTAAGGAAGCTGGGAATGATACAACTAAGGTAAAACCCAGCTGGTAATAAATATATAGTAATTTAATTCATCCACTTCTGCAAACACTGCACCTGCAATATATGTTGTTTCCACCCTTTCCACACACCACAATGATAAATTAAATATTTGTTGGCAAATCTCAATTCATTTGTACCTGCAAATATCCGATATCTGAAAGAAAATTCCTTTCAAACAATTTCTTACACAATCTCCTACAAATCCGCATCAATCTACACACCTGTGAACTCTTCTACAAATTAGCATCAAACTGCACACAGGTGTATGCCAATTTTAGGAAGTTAAGAATGATACAACTAGGGTAAAAACTTAAAAGTAGTTGGTACTACATATGTATAGTATTTTAATTCATACACTTCTGCACACACTGCACCTACAATATTTGTTGTCTCCACCTTTCGCACACAACACAATGATAAACTAATTATTTTCTGGCAAATCTCAATTTATTTGAATCTGTAATTCACAAGTATCCGACATCTTGAAATAAAATTCCTTTCAAATAAATTCTTACATGATCTCCTCAAATTTGCATCAATCTACACACCTGTGAACTCTGGACAAATTCATCAAGGATTGGCTGGCTGTATTTTTGTCCACGAAATCAATATTTGCCTTAGGGTTTTCATTCTAGGTTGAATAGCTGAACAAATGCTCAAACTCCCAAAGAGAGTTTCACCAAAATGAACAACCAAAAAATGAAACAGACGAGTTTCCACAACCTCTTTTTAAAACTCCCTGTGGAACTTTTTTAAATTTAAATTATAAAATTACTTTTTAAATATTGATCCTTTTAACTCTTACAAGTGCTTAATTTTGCTTTTTTGGTCCTTGGTAAAGTCACTTTATAAAAATAAAATATTCAACTTAAAAACCTAATTAATTAAATACAAGTTGCCTAATAAACATTAATTTAGACAACTTAATACTTAATTTAATTAATTAAATACAAGTTGCCTTAAAAACATTAATTTAGACAACTTAATTTAATTAATTTAGACAATTTAATTAATTAAATACAAGTTGTCTTAAAAACATTAATCTAGACATCTTAATTTAATTGACATAGAGGTTTTGAGCACACCATCGAGTTGGAGGAGGGAGCCAAGTCTGCTATCACCACGCATTTTCACCATCCTAAGAAGTTCAAAGAATGGATAGAGAAGACCATCGAGGAACTCCTTGAAAAAGGATGGATTAGGCCCAACTCTAGTCCCTTTGCGTGATCGGTAGTTTTGGTAAAGGACGGGTCCCTCACGATGTGTGTCGGCCACCGTGCATTGAACAAGAAGACTATCAAGAATCAATACCCCATTGCCAGGATCGATGAGTTGTTGGACAAACTACTTGGAGTCGTCTATTTCTCCAAAATTGATCTTTTCTATGGCTACCACCAAATCCGCATGAGGAAGCAAGATGACGAGAAGACAACTTTCCATTGCCACAACGGATATTACGAGTTCTTGGTCATGCCGTTTGGGTTGACCAATGCTCCAGCCACCTTCCAGAACTGCATGAACCACATCTTCAACAAGCAACTGTGAAAGTTTTTGTCTGTATTCTTCGACAACATACTCATTTATAGCAAGAAATGGGAGGAACATTTGAGACATTTGGTCGAGGTATTGGGAATCATATAGTCACATTTGTTGTTTGCAAAAAGGTCCAAATGTGAGTTTGGAATGACAAAGATCTTGTAATTGGGTCACGTCATTAGTGCCCAAGGGGTTCAGGTGCACCAGGAAAAGATTCAAGCAATTCTCGACTGGCCCCCACCCAGGACACTTTCAGAGTTACGTGGTTTCTTCAAGCTATGTAATTATTACAGCAGATTTGTAAAAGGGTTCTCACAGCTCGGATCACCATTGACAGACTTGACAAAGAAGGGGTCCTTCTATTGGGATGAGCAGGCGCAACACACCTTCAACAAGCTGAAGGAAGTTATGAGCACGTGTTCAGTGTTGGCACTACCGATTTCACTCGCCCCTTCATCTTGGAGTGTGATGTGTCGAGTGTGTTGGTTCCCAACACCGCGGATTGGAAATCCAAGAGCCTGCCACTTATCCAATAGGATTCCACAATCAATTCTGGCCAACGAACGAGAATCACCTTGATTCCCCTGCCCTTTAGGCTCCGCTACACCCAGGTGGGTAGACCTTCAC
>MU227701.1:6144012-6166745 GCA_018584345.1 Thuja plicata | reverse complement strand
TCAATAATCAATATTCGATAGATCCTTTACTTCACAAATGAGCCTGTATTTATAACTCCTTGGTCTCCAAAGTTTCCCAAAAACCATCATCAGTTAACTGCCCTTTATAATATAAACTTCCAAAACACAATAATAATAATAAAGTATTATTATTATTATTATAATATCATCTTAATATTAATTAATAACATATTGTTATTAATTAATACAAGTAATTATTAAATAATATCCTGATGATGATTCCTGCAACACCTGCCATACTGACTGACCAACATGCTCATCACTGCCCTGCCATAAATGGCAACTGCCAAATATAGACATACTATAAATAGTAAGTTCCCAGTCCAAGAACCCGAATAACTGAATATCGTCTAGAGAATTGACCACTGTCGTACTGCACTGTCAGAAATGGAAACTGACCAACTGACTTACTAAAAATAGTAAGTCTATCAACTGGGACCCTCAAAACTCTGCATCAGCTCATGAGGGTCGTGATGATGAGCTGACCCGGTCACTGCCACAACCTGCTAAAAATAGGGTCATCACAAAGCTGTAGCATTTTCCCCTGCATATTCCTCTATTTCGTTTGAGAGTTTGCACTTGGACATGTATCTACTCTTTCTCATGCTATTTTGAGATGTATTTCATAAATATGATTTATAAAATGAAGAATATTTAGCTCGTTTTTTGACTGTATACTTCATATTCGAGGCCCTGAGATGTGTATCTGCTTCAAATTTGGTATCTCCATTTGGGGTTTTTTGTAAACAGGAACCAACTGTGAAAGACAAAGGCCTTATATTCTGAAAATGAAGTATTTCCTTGTGCTTTCTAGCTGTATTTCATAGCTGCTATACATATCTATATGTTTTTTGCTACTCGAATCTCAGCTGAAGATTCCCATTTTTCATTATGATACAGCAACATATATGCCATAGTGTTTTGGGCTCTCTGTCAAATAGATTTACACAAAGCTGCTCCTTCCATTACTATTTGATGAGTTGTATTCATTATGAGACTCTGGCCTGCAAACACCATCACTTTGATCAACTAGGACTGCTCCTTTCATATACTTTTAGCAATATCTTCAATGCTGCCCTTGGACTGTATAGTAAACATTGTCTTCACTACTTCATAAAATGGTGTTTGCTGCTATTTCCATGCATTGATTTTCATTGTCCATGATTGAAAATCTGCTTATTTAATCAACGAAACTTCTGCTTGCATTTACATGACCACCATTTTCTATCAAACCTTTCTTTGTATTTGATGTTACTTGCTTTAATGAAGTCATTCGTACCTCTTTTCATATTATCTCTCCTTGTGTCCATTGACTATATAACAGCAACTTATATATCTTAAATATTAGTGAGATCTTTTTAAGGCACTGACCTTTGTATTCATGATGGACTATTGTCTTTAGTCTTGCTGGGCTTCCTTGCTGATTGTAGTGCCTTGATCTTTGTGACTGTTATTGAAGTTGTTGCTGTTGTTACAACATTGTAGAGACCGTTGTGTATCATTGAAACATGATTAATGTTGTTGTCACCTCTGATAGAGCTGATATCTCTAAGTATCTTGCTGCTTCTCTTCACCGGTAGTAACAAGATCTCACATAGAGAATAACAGGGCAGTTTCCAGAAAATGAATTATTTGACCACTCAAACATCAAAATTAAATTTTCTGGAAAGAATAAAGTTTATTCGTAACATCAATATCTTACTCCCCACCAATTTATAGAGCTGTACTAGTCCATATATAGTCGTACCGCTATTTTCTTTGGCTGCCAGTTCTAGAAAACGTTTCTGAACAGAGCGATATTACTAAAACAGACATAACTCATTCATTTCTCCATGAAAATGACTCAAACTTGATTTAAATAAAAGTAGACTCAGAGACCTTTCGTTTGAGTATAGTCACATGCATTCATTTGTTCGTACAGGGCCGTACCATGTGTGCAAAGTGACTGCAACAATAAAAAATCAGAAAACAAGGAAATTGCAAATAAAAAACAGTGCTGGATTCTTATTAGCTTCTCTTCAAATTCACCATCCAAATTTGCGGTTGATTCCACTAACAATATTTGATGCTCTATGTCTTTACTTTCATTTCAGCCTCTGATTATTCCGCAAGTATATTGGTTATCCTTGTTAATGTTTTCAGATTATAGCAAGGAATGTACAATATATAGAGGTCTTTCAAATACTAAGACACGGGATATAATAAATATTCTCAAGTAGAGAAAGATAATACCCGAATTTGAAGGTCTGAATTTATCCTTTTGTTGGCTTCAAATCTGCACTTTGTATTCTTCAAAGTAGTCCCTCAATGATCAGCTCAATGACTGTTATGAATCAGCTCTTGAAGGTCTTCAATTCGCTCTTCTAGGGCTGCTCCAATTTGCCCTAGTTTGCCCTTCTTGATCTGCCTTAATTTGCCCTTTTAGGGTGCTCTAATTCTGCCCTAATTCGACCTTTAGGGCTGCTTAAATTGTCCTTGAATTCTGCCCTAGTTTTTCTACTCTTAGTAGCCTCTGATCTGCTCTTTAATTCACTATCAAGGTCTGCTCCAAATTGGTATAGTTCGCACTTCAATATGGATCTATTTCGCTCTATGGATCTGCTCTTCTTCTTCCAATTCGAACCTTGAATTTTGCTTCTAAGTGGTCTGAACTAAATCGCTCAAGTAGAGGATGAAAATGATTAAGAATATGCAATTGTAATTCTGCTCAAGTACTTATCACATTATGTTTTCGGTGAGTTCCTTGAGCAGATCTACTCTCTTTATTTATACATAATGATGACTCTACAAGAGTCATAAATCTTTCCTTCAAGGACTGGCCAACTTGGTCCTTTTACCAATATATAAGCAATGAATAAAATACATTAATATTTCATATTGAAGGTGCCAGGGAGATAATAATTATTGGTTGACAAAACATTAGCAATTTAATATTTCCACTTGTTGGGTGAACTCATCAAACACTATTGGACGATTAAGTGTGAAGGGCAATAATATATATTCATAGTATTAATCAATTCATATTTAGTTAGTAAAGTTGCGATTAAAGTCCAGGAGTCGTCCTCTCACTTTGGCATGATATCATCAGACTATAATGCATAGAAAGAATTGATAAATGAAGGTCGTTCTCTTTTTCACTAGAAATGAACATTGCTAGCAGTTTCTGGGTTAGAGTTTGGTTCTTTATTGGTCTTATTGGATAGTGCCAAGAATATTTCTACCAGATCGTCTGGCTATGCATTTGGAGACGATTTATTTGCTGAAGTCATAGACGTGGAACATCTCCTATTGGATGTGAGTTGTTTTGTGGCCATCTCTGGATGTTTGGGTACGATATGATCTTATTCTTTAAGACATTGTGAATATAAATGATGACTACTAGAAATACACCCAAATCTTGTCGACTTACGTACTCAGGGAAAGTGTTATCGATAAATGAATGGCATGTTCTCAGTAGTGACGACTACGAAGATGAAATACAATATCATTACTAGGTAATAAGATATGCAATAGTGGTCAGCGTATATTGATAAGGGGAGACAAAAATCATTCTGAGGCCAGCAATTCACTCATGCCGTGATACTCAGAGATGTCAGCAATTATTATTAACTAAGGAAGTGATTAACCATTAGCCTAATAAACTACTATTGTGAAGAGATGTGATTATTCCAAGCAAGGGATGCCAAACCATCGGTCTTGGACGTATAAGAACAAGTTCAAACACATCTAAGCAAGGCATGGAAGGGAGGGGAGATTTGGAAGAAAGAGTTTCTTATATCATATTGGGTCTTCTAACAGAGATTATTAAATATGTGATATTAATCCTACGAAAAGGATTATGAATTAAATATATCTAAATCGGTACTGATCAGATTGATCTGAATGAAGGATAAAAGATAAATCTATATTTGATATTTTTCAGTAGGAAGAGATGGTAAAGGAATAAGCCATATATATAGTTGGCAATTAATTACAGCTTTGGGTTTTCATTGTGGAGACCCGAGTTCAAATCCCCATAGGGACATCTTGTGTGACTCTTAGTCTTCTTAGTTGGCTTATGGTTTCTAGTGTGTTTGCTCGAAAAAGAGCTGATATTTGTAAACGATCTCTAATATAAAAAAAAAAAAATGAAATCAGAATTATATGTATCGGTTATGTTATATATATTCATATATATAATTATGATCTATATATCTGAATTATATAGATAATAGAATATCTAAAGCATATAATATAATTCTGAAGTATATAAGAATTATATAAATATTAAATATACATCTGAAATTATATATATAGTCAATATTAGATTATATAACTGAATGGTCTAATATATATTTGAAATATTAGAATTAATTTATTTATATATATAATAGAAAGCATGGTAATAATAATGAAATCGGAATTATATATACATGTTTATTTATATATTCGTAATATAAAATATTAATATATACTTGGCCAATTCCTTAATAACCCCCTAATAACTACTAAGAGAATAGGGAGTGTGTCTAGGAAGAAGCTAAGTAAATCGATCGCATGATAGGAAGGTCCCAAGATAGGTAGAACCTTGAGGAAGTCCGCTTGCAGATAGTGGCAAGCGTCCTAGCACAGTAAATCTACCATCTTTCTTAAGGTTAGCAAGTAGGAGTGAGGTAAGGAATCACGGCTTAAGTATGTATTATGAAATAGTGATTGTTCTTAATATAATATGATTTAAATGCATAGTGTGATATGTTAACCATTGGGAATTGGCATTCTCCTAGTAGGGAACATTACAAGTTGTCATTATCAAGTGTGATCAAAATCCTAATTGGGAATATGAGAACAAAATAAGGTCCTAGTAAGGGACATTACATTGGTTCTATAACACGCTTGATTTGAGATAAAGGATTTACTTTGGATCTGCATCGGGAGGAGGCAATGGCTATTAAGGAATTGAAGGAATGAGAAATTCGGGAGGAGATATTCTAGAAGCAGATGTCTAGAATTGATTGGTTAAAGGAAGAAGATAGGAATATTGCCTTCTTTCATAATTTTGTTAAGGCAAGAAGAACTAGCAATCTTATTACTACTCCAGCGTGTTCGGAAGGTGCTCAGCTTTCCTCAATGAGGGATATCTCTCGAGGAGCGCATCAATAGTTTTCTTCCCTATTTACAGAAGACTCCCCTCGTGCCAGGTTAGATGAACTTGTTATTTTGGAATCCATTCCCTCTCTGGTATCTAATGAAATGAATGAGGCTCTCATTCACCCCATCTCGCTACAAGAAATGGAGGATATTGTTTTCACATAAAAAAGGTAAGGCCCCAAGCCCTAATGGCTTTCCAGTTGAAATTTTTTAGGAGTTTTGAGAAGTTATCAAATTGGACCTTTTAGAGGTCATTCGGGAATCACAAAGAAATAAGAGAATGTTTCGTGCCATGAATGCTATTTTTTTGGTCCTTATTCCTAAGAAGAATAGTGTGAATAGACTAGACCAGTTTAGACCCATAGCTCTCTGCAATGTGGTTTATAAGATTATCACTAAATTGATTGCTAAAAGACTCAAGCTATTCCTAAGAGCTTTGGTTTCTAATGAGCAGGGTAGATTTGTAGCTGGTAGACATTCTTGATGAGATTCTGATTGCAGCAGAGACCATTCACTCTATGGCAACTTCTAAGGAGAAGATCATGTTTATCAAACTTGACATGGCAAAGGCTTGTGACAAAGTTAAATGGGCTTTTTTACGGAAGGTTCTTTTAGCTTTTGGGTTTAGTGGTGACTGGGTTAATTAGGTCATGAGTTGTGTCTCCTCTACTTCATTGTCAGTTCTAGTTAATGGAGAACCCTCTGAGTTGTTCAGTGCTTCTAGAGGTCTCGGGCAAGGTGACCCTCTTCCTCCTTATTTGTTCATCATCATGGCTAAGGGGCTTGGTAGATTCATTAAATCCAAGGTTACACAAGGCTTGATTTAGGGCTGGAATTGGTGCAATAATTTGCCATGCTATTCTCAGCTACACTCTATTGATAATATTGTTTTTATGGGTATGGCCAGAATTAAATCCAAATCTATTTATTTCTTTAATAAACCTTAGCTTATTTAAAATAGGATTGCTCGTATTCTCAGATTTCACATTGGCTTTATTCCTCTGGTTTATCTTGGGATTCCCCTTGTTGTGGGATCTCAACGTCGAGAATTTTGGCAAGAGATTTTAGATAAGTCTCGCAAGAGGGTTAGCCACTGGACTTGTAGATGGACGAGGTGGCTGAGGATTGTGATGAGTCAGATTCAGCAACAGCTTCCTCGAGGGTAGATGAGGATGAGTCCAATGTCAGTACTCAGTCTGTAGATGTGTCCTCGGATGATAGTACACAGGGATACAGTGATCTTGAGGCGAGTTTGTTGATACAGCTTTCTTCCATAGTGTGGACAATGCAGTTGAGATTGTACCTAGGAGACCGGTTGTGCAGTCATCATGTGACTAGCCAGTTGAGAGTCGATGAGAGAGACATTACTTCTACTCTCGAGCATTTTGATGCCGCTCGTCAATTGTTGGCTATTTATGGTTGGCGTGCTCCTATGACAGATGAGCACGGTGGTGGATACCTTTCCCTGAAAGAGATTGATTCCTTGTGGGAGGTTGTCAAGATTTTGAGACAAGATTATTTACAGTTGGTAGCCGACCGAGATCACCTAGTTGAGTGGGGGAGTACGGCATATGAGGCACTGATGGACAGAGAGGAGGTGAGTGAGCTTACTCAGAAGCTCACACTGGCTTCTGCTCCAGTTGTTAGCACAATGACAGATGATACAGAGCAGGTTTTTGAGAGTCCTGTGGTAGCCGGTGTGGATTTGTCCAAGAGTTGTGTGCCAGTTGCTAACATTACTCCCTTTGTTTGACAGGACCGGGACAGAATATCATCTGGTTTGGTGGCTAGTTCTCATGATGATTTGTTTCCTTCTGTCGGAAGCAAATCTATTCCTCCTTTTCATATAACTGATAGCGAAAGGCAGTTGCTAGTGTCGCAGGTTCAGAGGGATCAGTTGTGGATTGCAGGGGAGCAAGTTGATGCTGCTTCTTATAATTTCTACTGCACGAAGTCGTTCATGGAGTACTTGCTTGAGAGTTCAGTTTTGCAGTAGGGTCCTTTCGGAGCTTCTGAGGGTACACTCATCCGGGGTTCTGACAGTATTCAGATGTTAGTGGGAAAGATTGTAGATACTTTGGCTACAATGCTTCCTCACAGGTATTTTGTTGTTGGGTTTGCTGAGAGAGTTACCCAGGATCCTGCCCAGCCAGTTTTTCAGATTCAGAGATTGGAGCCATCTCTTGATTCGTGGTTTGATTTTGATGAACCTCTGACAGGGATTGGAGCTTTTTACCATGATTACACAGTGAGGAGCGCTCATCACTTCTTTGACCCACCGGTTGAGGTCTTGTTTGTGTGTTGGTGTGGGTTGGCTCCAGGGTTATACCATTCTTTTTGGGATGGGTTTACTCCATCTGCAGTTGATGGGGTTGGTTACTGCAAGTTAGCAGGAGGTGACTTGAAGGGTCAGTACATCCAAAATAGTTTTACAGTGGATGGATATCTGGATGACGGGAGTACAAAGGGCAGCTTGGCAGGGTGTGCAAGGAGCTTTGGTTTGTCAGATGGTTTTGGATATCCATTTTTCTTTGTTATGGATGGCTGTGAGTTTCATCTCTACTGGGATCCAGATAGTGACAGGTTTGGCACTGCAGATTGTGTGGACAACTATGGTTCGCATGATGACAGTGTGTTTTGGTTAGCTCAGTGGATGGTGATTTCATCACAGGAGTTTGCAGGTGATCGTAGGGATATTACACCATTCTATCCTTGGGATCCAAATGGACTTTTGTATTTTGTTTTCTGAGATTGCTTGGGGACAAGCAATTCTAGGAAGGGAGGACTGTAATGTCCCCATTTTGAGCGAGCATTGGAGTTAGTGGACTTAGCCTATCATCGGGTCCTTGTAGGCTAAACTGGTGATTAGAGGACCTTGTTGTGGGTTGTGGCCCCATTTTGAGGGACTTACTATTCATAGTAAGTTAGCAGTTGGTTCCATGGAGCTCGGAGGATTTAGAGGAGTTATATGATGCTCTTAGATTTTATTTCCGACTTTCGGTTTGGGCTCCAAGATTCTTGGAGGGAGCGTCTATTTTTAGAAAGTCACCCAGTCAGGTTCATTCATCATATTTCATCATCAGGATCACTCATGTGTTGTCAGATTTTGATTCTGATGCTTCCTCAGTTGTTTTCGCAAGACAGGTGAATTATGATTATTATTTAGTTAAATCGGCTAAGGTTGTTATTTTTATTGGGATTGTATTTTGGGCATCTTAGTGTTATAGCTCATTGGAACCGGGTTGAGAAGTTTTAAATCCTGAGCTCATAAAACAGGGACCCTGTGTGTCAGAATATTGTTATTTTAATGAAAGGGTTGTTTTTCATCATTAAGGTGGAAAGAAATATAATAGTTTATTATATTTCAAGTGTGCACATAAAGCATAGTCTTTATGTAAGTGAAAAGTGTCTTGGAGAAGATAGGGTTCGATTTGTTATGAAGATTATATAAAGTCTTCTTGGATGAAATCGAATTCATTATGCTGAATTATTCATTTGATGTTTTGGTTCGAACTGTGGAGACAAGGGTTTGGAGTTTACTTGCAAAGAATTGTAAATTCTTTGTTTGATTCAGCACTTTGAGTTGGATTCTTATGCTAGCGAATTGTGTGGTTTCGAATTATGCTCATCAGACGCCATTGAAGGAGAGGGAAGAAATTCAATGCGGTTGGTGTTCTTTTGATTGTGAAAAGGAAAAAAACAGCATCATCTAGGAGTTGCGGCCAGATTTGTATGCATTTGGGACAAGCTAGAAACCATCACTTTGGCTTCCATCAGCTGCGGCCAGTCTTTTCAGCGTGGGAAAATAAATACAAGGTTTTTATCATTGTAATTTGCTTGATACGATTTTAGTATGTTGCATTCCAGTTTGCTTAGTGTGATCTATGATTTGCAAAAGTAATTTCAAATTTAATTGTTTCTTGTAATGAAATTATGTTATGTGGAAAAAGAATACCAAAAAACTATATATGTATTGCTGGAAAAATTAAAAAGAAATCGTATTCTAGAATTTTAGAATTTCTTGCAGTCAAATTGAAGGTTAGAGCCAGGCAAGCTCTTTACAATACTCTTGATTTTCCCACAATTGATGGTTGAGGTCTGAACTTGCAAGAGGAAGTCAGTAGGATTTGGAGGAATGTTTTCAGAGGAGTAAGATGGTGATTGGAGATTAAAGCTTGAAGGCTGATTGAAGCAATTCTTCAGTGATGGCGGAATTCTGCCATCCCCAAGGATAAACTCCTCCCCCTAAGATTCCCACCTAGACTTAGAGAGGCCCACCATAAACTCAATACCCCAACTTTTGTTGAAGAGAGAAAGTAAGAGAAAACGAAAGAAATCTGGTGGCATTTGGTGAAGTTCAGAGGTGAAATAACAAAGTAAAATATTATGGGAAGATTCCTCGAGGCTGGTAGAATTCCGCATGCCTTGAGGAATCCTCAATTCCTCTCTAGACTAACAATTCCGCCCTCATGTTGGAGGAGAGAAAGATCAAAATCAGAGAAATGGATTTGAACAAAGACTAACTTGATGACAATCTGATCCAAAGGGCAGAGATAGGACTAAATTGGACTAAGTTTGGGAGAAATGGAGATTGAGGAGCCACGAGGAATCAAAATCCTCCTACCATGCTGATCTTCGCCTCATATTTGGGGCTTGAAATATGATACATTTTCTCTTGAAGAACACGTTTAATCGAAGAAATGAAAGAGTTGAAGTGATTAAACAATTTTGAAAGGACATTTCATGTTAGCGGAAATTGGGGTTGAGTGAGGAAAAATCCTCAAAGGGTTCAAAGGGTGGCGGATTCCGCCACCCAAAGAGGATTCTTTCCTCTCATAAGGGTGATTTCCGCCCTTTGATATGGGAAGTGAGGAAGTATGTTGGTGGTTGGCACAAGTAGTGGATGAGACCTTGAATCACATAAGGATGGCGATGAAGCTTGGATTGGTGCCTTGAAAGCTTGATGAGGGTGAGGAGATACAATTTTGAGACTGAAATTTGGAGGGAAAATAGAATCGAAATCCTAGGCACCACCTTAATTCCACCTTATAACTATGACTCTTGGAATGCACTAAATCATAAACTAAACATGAGAGGTGAAAGAAGAAAGGGACAATGATATGTTTGAGGATCAAAGTGAAGATATTACCTAGGGATGGCAGAATTCCGCCATCCCCGAGGATAAAATTCACTAGGACATGAGATTTCCGCCCCAAATTCACTAGCACACTCAATCATATCATGCCAAGTGTACAATTTTCTCATTGGCTTTCAAAAACATTGTTATTTTCTTATTGGCCCACATGGCGGTGCCTTCATGTAATTGGTTGGTAGTGTGGCAACCCTAATTAGGGTTTGTAGGGATAAATCTTGGCCCTTGATCTTGAATTGATCTTGGCCCTTCCTTGTAATTGAACACCTATAAAAGGCCAAAGCCTTCTCATTTGTAACAGTTAGTTAGCTAGTAGTAGAGAGTAGGGTAGGAGGAGACTTCATGAAATTGTTGCCATAATGCTACTAAAGTGATTGATGATTCATTGTTGGTCTTCAAGGTGGATAACTTAATGTTGCTTTGAAGTGTTGCATGGTTTCTTCAATCCCTCACTCAGAGTAAAATTCATTTCAAGTTCATTAAAAATAGTGTTTAGTTGAATGGAAGTGATTTTGGATGTATCTTTGGTGAGTTTGCTTAGACCATACCACTACCTGATTGTTTATTGTAAGTACGCCTTACGTGATCAACTGACATTTATATGGACTTAACTTCAATTATTGCTTTCACTTTGATATGCATCGATGGATCATGTTAATGGAATGGTGGTAGTTTGAACATCTTACACTTACCCTAGGAGATTGCAATGGCTTGGTTGATGTCGATAGTTAAACTAAGTCTAGTAGAGTCACAAAGACATCCATAATTTCTTGCATTCTAGGAGTAGAGTAGTTTTCTAAACCATTTCCTTGCAGTTGATTGGTGAGAAGAAGTTAAAGTCAAGTTGATATCCATTGAATGAACAGCGTAAGTCCCTTTGTGATAACCAGCATATCACATCAAAATAACTAAGTGAAGTCCACGATTAAGAAGGAACCTTGAGGTTGTCTCATTTGATCAAACAAATCATCTACATTATTTAGCATAAGAACATCCTTATTCAAGAGAGGATTGAGGTTTCACTTCGAAACATTGAGTGTTTGATTCTGCATATTGTACTGGAATAAAACTCACACCAACAGGTAGTCGCTTTCCCGGTGGGGTTCCTTTTGGAACTTTTTCTTGTTGGATGTTAGGTGTTCTTGGTTTGGTCTTAGGCCTTTTGCTTTCTACTTTCTGATTTGTTCTGAAATAAGTTATAAAAAAAAGGATATCATTTAACTTTTCGCTTTTATTCATGTCAATAAAATATTGCTTTTTAAGCTTTTACATTGTAGTTTTAATCCTTTTGGTTCAATTTTCTTTTATTTTATGCCCAAAATTTTTATTAGAGACACAACCTCTTAAAAGTTTATATAGGCAAAGCACAAAGTAAATCACAGCAGCTTTAAATTTAGCAAGCCTTATGTAAAATTAAATAACTTCCCATTTGGGGAAGACAAAGGAAGAAGTTAGTATAAGAAAAATTAGCCATTCATATTGTGGTACTCAAAATTCCCTACAATTTGTAAATGCAAAGAGGAGCAACAACAGCAATCCAATATCTAGTAGGTCAAGAAGAGACCAATATTTCCAGTTGACATAAATTTGCTACATTTTTCACAATTTTACAAAGGAAACGTTGTTGAATAAGATAAAATCCTTTTTGGATAAAAATTAAGCCAACTGCCAAACCAACCTCAAACTCTGGAGCTGCTATAGAACTGCACTCGATGCTTATTTCAACTTTCCCTTGATCAGGTCTATATGGACTTGGTTTTCCAAGATCAGCCTACAATACACCAAATTCGTGAAAAAAGTAATGGCAAGATGGTACAAAAACAACTATAAAATACTTCATAGTTTAACAGTTTCAAATACAATTAAATGATCCGATAAATGTGAACGTAGAATCAACTTCAAGTGAGTATCGAATAATAAACTAATTCCCCTACAAAGGCTTTAAGAACAATGTTAATCTGTCTACATGCACAACCTTCAAACTAGAAATTTTAACAAACTAAACTGTAACATGCAAGGTTTACTCCATCAAGGTGCAGCTGAAGAGGAAATCGTCAATTTGTAATGGGTGAGCCTGTGGGCTTAGATCCTTAGAACTCCTCAAATAAAATAAAAAATTGAAGCTAATATAATTGATGATGTTGACTAGCCAAGCCTGTAAATAAAATTGTACAAAGGGTGTGTGCCTTTTGACTTTACGTACAACAACTTGCAGCTGGGCTCTTGGAATTAATCAGGCAATATTTTTAATGCAGAGGAGACATTTCTGGAGCATTTAAAGAATGTTTCCCAATGTAAGGACCCATATATTTATTCAACACTCCAAAAATCCAAAAAACATTGAGGAACTTTGAATATGATATGGCTCTCCAAGCAAGGCGAACCTTCTCATAAGGTAATCAAAATTTTCTTCACACTTATACAATCATCACATATCCTTGAAAATAACAATTTTTACATTGGTTTATAAATTTATTATTATTTTATGTTATGCATAAATATAATACTAAGTCTACAATAAAAGGCTTTGATCTTGTGCCAAACATACAACATTTGTGGCTGCAAGCACAATTGAAGAATGATCAAACAAGCACACAAATTCAAAAGAAAAATAAATGTAAGGTTATCTTTAATGGTTGCTAAAATAATTTTGATACCACATATTTTCTTATGTTACAAAAGCTGAGCACTCTGAATTTGGGCTAAGCATTTTATTTTATTGCTCTAAAGTGCAACGTTCATATAACTTTCACATCCCATCTAATGTAAATAGCAGTTTCTGTTTTTAAAAAAGGTACAATATTTAGAAGCAGATGAAGGTTGTATTTGCATGCAATATAATCTTCAATGCTACAATAGACAGTTGGAAAGAAGCAAGGCCGTTGATGTCATCAAGCTAAACAGGCTGATAAACATCAAAGTGGATAATTAAGACAAATGAACCAACTTCTAGAAAGAAAATATATTGATGTCCACATATAACCAAAAATAGATTGGTGTCCGCCCCCCTCAAGAGAATCTGATTGGGATTTTGAATGATCTAGCAGATGTTGATGCAGAGACTTCCAACTAGGATAGAATTACGTATAAGCTGGCCTCCTTGGAGATTTTTTCCATCCCTCAAATGGATACTATAAGGCCAAATCCAGTTGTGGCCCCATGACCAGGAGAGGTAAGAAAAAACTATAGGAAGTCATCATGGAGAAGATTAAGTTCTCAAGCAAATCTCAATTTTGATAAACAAAAATAATCAAGGGTTGAAGGACCCATCACAAATCCAATAAAGATCCTTTCATGGAATGTAAAGGGCCTTAACATTCTTGACAATAGATAATTAATCTAGTGGCAATTACATGAGCACATGCGAGATATTATTCTTTTGCAAGAAACCAAGCCGAGTATTCAAAATACTGCAAAAGTTACTCGGGAATGGTTCAAATGCAAAAGTATCATTGGATCGGCTAATGGAGCCTCGAGGGGTCTTAATATTCTTTGGAATGATAAGATAACAAACATTTCCCCATTAATTAAAGGTACCAGTTGGCAGTTATGTCAGGTAACCTCTATTCATTCCAATCTCAGCTTTTTTATCTTCAATATTATGGTTCACAGATCTCTTCTCAGAAAAAGACCCTTTGAAATACCATTTCAACTATCATAACCCCTATTCAAGAAATTTAATAATCCTGGGAGGAGAATTCAATGTAAAGATGAATATAAATAACAAACAAGGAGGAATATCTCTGGTAACTCAACCCCAATTTGATTTCAACAGAATTCCGTTGTGAACATGTAGCTTAAAAAATGGTCTATCCAACCAATAGTTTCAACTTTCTAGCAAGAAATTTTGCAAGTGCATGGCTTTCCACTCGCCTAGTTCTTACAATGGAAGAAACAAGAATTTGATCCGTATGGATTTCTGTAACCGCATACATTGTCATTATTGTCATGAATAAAAATTATAAGCTTCTTATTGTCATCTTCAGTAGAAAAGTTTCTGATCGTTGTATTAATGTTCCTATACACCATTTTCATTGGGTTTCTAAACATGTTTCCATGGATAACACTAGTTGTGATGTGTTCATACATGTTCAAGTCATAATTTCTATTTAACAGTGTTTTGTTGCCCTTATCGGCCTTAAGGATAATAACCCCCTTTCTGACTTTGACACTCGTAACGAAGGCAGATTGTTCTCTCAAAATATTCCTCCCATGGGGTCATGCTCTCCTAAGGGCTTGGGTAAAATCCAATCTAATCTCTCCTACTTCCTCGATAACACTCTTAAAACCTACTTCAATGCCAGCCATAATATGCTCAAGTTAATTTTCCCAATGTTCAAGTGTGCGTGGTTCTTTTGTAGAACAGTTAACCTATACAAATGTTAAAGATCATGAAACCAACAAACTTGGCAATGTGCACGGTGATGAAAAGCTGTAGGAAAAGAATGATGATGAATTTCCTGAGAATTGTTATATTGAAGAAAGGAACAAAGAAAATTTGGAGGGGTAAAATCAAGTACAGGTTTTGGTGATGTTGGAGAGAATGGTAACTTGGTAGACTTTTCCACTAAGAGTTATCAGAAAATTCATATGGATGATATTCTTGATCAATGTAATCCAAATGATTTCAGACCATCTTCCTAAGCACCTAGGAGTACATCATGAAGTTGCCTTTCTACACCCTTCCTTTACCAATGGCTATTCAGGCCAGCAAGGCAGCTCCAATGGATCTATGCAGATTTCTGCCTTGATTCCTACGCTGCTTGCAGAAGCAAAGATACTGATAGAATAAGCAACGAGCCATTATCAATCCCATAGCTTTCCTGGACTGGCACATAGACTAGGTAGTGGAAGATACAATGTAGAAACTGGAAGCCAAGCTGTCATCAATATTTTTCATATTTTTTTGATTAGAGGCCACGGGTATCCTTTAGTAATGTCATGAAGATGAAAGACATAGAAAGAATTTTATGGTAACTTTGATGTCAAACTGGATCTGTATCAAGAGCTATGTTTTTGGGCCGTCAAGCCTCCCATAAGAAATTGTCTGAACCTGCCTTTGTAATTTGGTTTTCTGGTTCTGAAGTAAAATACTACCTGAGCATATAGGCAAAAGAGAATTAATAATACCTTCACCGTGGCAATTACATCAGTTGAACCTATTCTCACTCTTGCCGAACCATTAGCCTGCGCACGTAGCCAATACGAAGAACATACCAAACTTTAGTCAGAAATCCACAAGAACTAAGTAAAATTCAATCCGAAAAAAGTCGTTCTAACAAATTTAAAATTTGAAAATTTGAACGAGAATATTTTTTAAAAGCTCATACATAGTAAAACGGAGCAAACCTGAGGAATAACTCCAGATTCAATAGAAAATGATCGGAAATCTTCTCGGCCACGTCCATCAGACCGCAAATTCTGAGTGATCCCTCCCTGTATAAAGCGTTGTTCCGCAAGAGAAAGCCCCACCATATCTCTGCACTCGAACTGGAAAAGGGAAAAAACTTTCTAACAAAGAAGACCCAACTTCAGCAAATCGTCTTGTAAACAAATGCTGCGTTTATTTTTTTCGAAAACGACATATATCTATTCCTTTTTAAAGCCCAAATCATATGCCATTTATGGTCTCACTGTTTTCTTGAAATAAACAAACTCAAAAAAAATCATAATTTTGATTTAAACGTCTTTTAAAAACACAATAGACTATTCCAGGGATTTTTCAAAAATGGTTTCAGTAGTCAGAGACAGAAACCCTAATTTCAAAATATCAACACAAAAGACATTACTTTGTACTGCACGGTATTGCCAGGAAAATACCTCTAACCAGCAACAAAAGTTGAATTCGTGTCTTCACAATCTTAAAATCTAAATGCCTTTCCCTCCACAAATGTTAAAAGACCTGAGAAACTCAAAGTTTAGCTGCAAAAATGTGCCCCCCGAATTTGTTTTTCTGTTGTCTTCAAGAAAGCAGAGAAAACTAATTGTTGTTAGCTGCAAAAAATTTTGGGACTGCTCGAGCCCGTGGGCGTTCATTGCGCACAGAGGGAAGGAAAGTTTAATTCGAATTATTTTTGAAATTAAAAATTTTATTACGCCAAAATTAAAGTTTAATGGACAATTATTTTCGAAATCAGGTGTAACCCCATGTCCCATGCGGCTTCTTAAGTGCAATTTGTGCTTAAAATTAAGCAGCTAGTGTCCCTCGTGTCATTTTTAAATAAGAGGAAAATGATAATTTGGAATCTATCTTTATTATACTATTGCATTCAGTTGTGCACGAATAGTGAATTAGTTTCACACCAATGAAGCAATCATAAATTTTATTTTTTTTTCTTTTCAACTATTTGTAAAGTTTAAATATTTATTTATAAATTAAATATATTCTATAAATTACTTATTTCAATTATGATTGGTTCAATCGATTTGTCGTATAGGACCCCTTTTTTCGAAGGCTTCCCAAATTTATTTTTTTTCCCATAGTAATATAATTTTATTATATGTTATAAGAAAAAATTAACATTATCATTAATTAATTTTTCAAAAATATATAAATAATGATAAGTTTTAAATGAATTATAAATTAATATTTTATAATAGGTTTTATTTTAATTTTATTTTTAAAATTTAATTTAATCAGTAATTTTTAATATTTAATACATCATGAGTCTTAAGTGTCAGAAGATGACAGTTCTCTTAGATGTGTCATGAACACTAAATTCTAATGTATATTATATTTTATATAACATAAATTTGTTTTGTAAATATTATTATAATTATATTTATTAAATTTTACAATAGTGAAAGATTATGTTGAACATCATCAATTTTTAATAATATGTAATATATATTTATTTTACATATATAGTTTGTTTGTTTTTTAATCGTTGATTTATATATTTTTATTAATATAAAACAAAGGAGTACATTAAGCTCAAAATATGCCACTGTTCAAATAATATTGACGGATGTGATTAGAACAATCATCTTGCATCAGTTTTAGTAAGTTGTCAACCGCCTATCTAAACTTTTAGCTCTTCCTTTTCATAAATGAAACACCTACTTTAACTATCAATTAGCTCGTCAACTCACAACTTGAGAAATCCCCACAGAATAAGCCGCGACCAATTTCAGCCAAGATAAAGGGTATACATGTAGATGGTTTAAATGGTTGGGATTATGCTTTATATCATTGTTATTGTTATCATTAGGGTTAGGATCAGGGTAAAGGAATACGATTATGGTTAGGTTGAAGGTTTATATCATGGCTACAATTATGGTTAGGGTTAGGGTTTTAAAAAGGGTTGATATTTAGAGTTAGAGTTAGGATAAGAGTTTAGGTTTACGCCATGGTTAGGGTCAGGTTTGGGTTTTGAGTTTGGGTTATGATCTTATTTATGATTAGGGTTTAAAGTTTGGGTTAGGATTAGGGTTAGAGTTAGGGTTGGAGTTAGAGTTGTGAATAAGGTTTAGGGTTATATCATGTTAATATTATGGTTAGGGTTAGGATTTTGATTAAGGTTAGGTTTAAGGTTAAGATTGAGGTTAGATTTAGGAATATGGTTAGTTTTATGGTTAAATTTAGAGTCTTTATTACAGTTAAGGTCAGGATAATGGTTTAGACTTAGGTCACCATTACAGTTAGGGTTGTGTTTACAGTTTGATTTATGATCTTCTTTAGGGTTACGATTGTGGTTAGGATTACAGTTTAATGTTTGTGATAAGGTTTAAGGTTACCATTTATGGTAATGGAGCATGATTATCTTCCTAATTGAGAGTTTTTTTTAATTTATTTGTGTACCTTATTAGTTGCACTAATATATGCAAAAAAAAATTGACCAAAGTTTTTTCTTCATTGAGCTTCAATATCTCTTCGGCGTACCCATTGCACACTAAGGTGCAATTGCTAGTTTAAAAATGATTTTAAAAAAATTATAACAAAGAAGACAATCACTGCATTTTCAACTTAAGATAATCATCTTGCAAACAAACGTTGCATTTATTTTTTTGAAAAGTGACATGTATCTATTCCTTTTCCAAGCCCAAATCACATGTCATTTATGGGCTGCTAAAAATATTTTCTCGCTATTTTCTTGAAATAAACAAGCTCAAAAAGTTACGTAAATTTTGATTCAAACATCTCTTTACAAACACATTCGACTATTCCAGGGGATTTTAAAAATTGGTTTCAGTAGTCGGAGAACATAAACCCTAAATTCAAAATATTAATACATAACACTAGAGTATTATTATATAGTATTGCACGGTAATGCCAGGAAAATACCTCTAACCAGCAACAAATATTGAATTAGTGTCTTCACGGCTTTGAAATCAAAATGCCTTCATTCCACAAATATTAAAACACCTGAGTAACTCGAATGTCAGCTGCAAAATTGTCCCCGCCAATTTGTTTTTTCTATTTTCTTAAGGAAGAAGAGAAACTTTCTTTCTGTTAGCTACAAGAATTTTTGAGAATGCCAGAGTCCAAGGGCGTTCACTGGGTATGAAGGGAAGAAAAGTTCAATTCCAATTATTTTCAAAATTAAATATTTTAAAAAAAAAAATTCAAAGAAAAAACTAATTTATGTTAACTCTCGAATTCCAATCAATTGATTATTTAATTGAAGAAAAATGAAGGACTCGAAATATCCACATAAATTATTGTTTTAGTGTTGTTTTTTGTTTTTGTTTTTGTTTTTGTTTTTGTTTTTGTTTTTGTTTTTGTTTTTGTTTTTGTTTTTTGTTTTTTTGTTTTTATGGAGGGTTTGCCCAGTAGAGGCACGAAGCCTGCAAGCAACCAACGAACGAAGGCCCACCACAAAGATGTTTTAGCAACCCGGTTGGGGTTTAAACTAAGTCTAATTTTTTTATTCTTTTCTTTCATTTTTTGGTTGGGAGGTTTCTATATCAAACTGGTAGAATCATTTTGTTGTTTGATACAAATGGAGAATGTTTTTGGCTAAAAATTCTTTTAGTTGAGAATCAATGACTAAGGGGTATACATTCTACCAAATTCGTCCAAGACATGATCCTAGCCACATCCCTTATGATGTTAGACTTTGCACTCAACAAAACTCAATCCCTAGTGAGCAATGTTAGAGTAATTAGGATTATCACCAAATTAATTATCTCTAATTGGGTCCCTTATTGCTTTATTCACTTAAAGTAAATTTTGGAGTGTTTTCTTTTATTATATTAGGTTAATATAGTGCATGTCTTATTGCATGTGATGTGGATGCTTGTCATAAACTGATTTAATCTTCCTCTAGAATTTAGATCTAGGGTTTCTTTGCCCTTTCTATAAGGATTCATCTTTCACTATAATCATTAATTATCTTTTACGCATCAATATGGTTCTCACCTATTGTTGAGAAAATATATGTTGCCTGATATCCATTTGTGACAGATATTTTACTTGCAAGTGATTGCTAGGTTTGTGGGGATGAATCAACAACTTAAACATGGTATTAGAGCTCCGAATCTACAAATTCTTATTCAAATCTTGAAGGATCCAACATTGGGTAATTTCTTGGTGCACTTTGGACTCAAATAGACCTTGCCAAATATACAGATCATATGTCATTTCGTGAAATCTGAGCAACTAATTTTTTGGATGCTTTTTTAAGGGCATGAGATCTCATGCAAGCTCTAGTCCTGAGTGAATAAAAGGCTCAACTTGGGGAAAAATGAACTATACCATCACAACCTGAGTGGTCAAAAACCTAAGCATCAACTATATTTTTTATAAAACTATGAGTAGGGAAATTTTTCAAGTGAGAAATTTTATAGACATATTTTTTCTGTATAAATTTATAATGAAATTTGTATGGGTGTAGGAATCCATATAATTTGCACAATACATGTAAACCTTGTGTCAATATCCACCCTTACACAAGTGTTTAATCCCATCAAACCTAATTTCATCAACCATTTCATTAGGGGAGATTGACACTTGATCATGTGGAGAAGGGAATTCACTACCCTCTAGATTGATGGAATCTCAAGGAATGAATCGGCCCTTGCGCCACCTCACTTCTACTAGTGCTTTGGTGAGCTAAGGTGATAAAGACAACTAGATGGATGCAAGATGTGTTTTAAGGTTTAAATGAAATATTGTGTAAAATGCAAGAACCAAATTAACTATACAAGACTAACAAATGAAAAAAAAATGAATATTCAAAATAGAAGAGCTAACCATCAGTATTAACTATCCGGCTCCACAAGCTCACTACCTTGAACACTCACACAAGTTTGAGATGATCATGCAGATATAGGACGTCCACGTGAAACATGTTCATCACGTATAAGTAGGGCATAAAAAATAAGGCAATCGATCGAGACTTTAAACTACAAAAAAACTAACTTGACAACAGTAAATAAAGATATATGATTATTTGATGCAAAAAAAATGTGATTATATGATAGAAATAACAAAAATGAAGGTATAAAAGAGAGAAATATACCAACAACCAAGAAGGAAAAATAATCATGTGAGTTGTTCCTTCTTCTCCTTATCTAAAACTTGCACACGCAGACACAAAAAAAAAAAAAAAAAGGGAAATATGTTGGGCCTATTTGGAGATTTTCCTCAATCAACTCTTTGCTTTGGTGTATCCACCTCCATAGCAGCTAGGTAAATATATAATTGATGAGAGACAACTGAAGATATGATAAATGAGTAATAACGAGTATAATAGCAAGAAAGTGATTAATATAGTATGATATGATGAAAACAATGGAATGGAATATAGTGAAAGGCTCCCTTTCAAATTAGCCACAAAGTCAGAGCTCGATGGATTGAAGGAAATGTAATGAAGAAGGCAATGTCAATATGTTGTGAATGCATAAAGCTTGCATGGAAGCTACCCAAATACATTAGTGAACTTAAGAATCTATGAGATAAGTGTGGAGTGAGTTCCCAACTACTAAGAAGAGCCAAAGCGTGTGGAAGGAGACCAAATTAAGCTCAAAGATTAAATTTTAAGCCACCTAGATGATTCTCAACACCGGTGGATGGTGGTGACAAGTGTTACACTACAGGGGTGGCAGTTATAACATCTCAATGGCTCACTACATGTCTTTATATTTTCAAGACAAGTGCACACAGTGTAGATATCTCTGCAGCATCCATGTTGTTGGAGATTTACTTCTGGCAGCTAGTTGATTGTATGTTTGGCATTGATGACAACATATAATATACATCAGTGTTCTGTATGTACTTATCAGAATGATGGTATTAAGCCTTGCGTGGTTATATTCATGTTGTGGACATGCTTTGGATGCTTTGTTCATACACGCATACTCAGCTATGAAGTTTCAGTTGTGTTGTGTAATTCTGTTAGTGGCAGTTATAGTTTTTGGAGTTTATCTATACAGAGCCAACGTATTAGCATTGGTTCTTAAGTTGTGCTTATCTTTGGGATATGCGTGTTTGTAATCAAGTTTAGTTATGAGTTGAAGATAGTTATCCAAAGCTACCAAACGTGTTTCAACAGGATCGCAATGCTAGAGTTATTTTGGCGAAGCCAACTTTGTGAAGTGTCGCATATATTTAGTTTATATTGCACGGTTGTAATTATGCTTGCATGGTTAGTTTAGCCAACAAGGATGTTATGAAGAGTTGCCTAACAGGTCCCATGATCTCATACCTTGAGGAAGATACTTATAGTAGTTCATTTGTGAATGCTAAGTGTGAATAATAAGAAAAGAGACAAAAAAAAGTACAGAGCACAATATCAGTCAAGTTTCATTCATCAAGGATCCATGTGAAGAAGCAGTGGAAGATTACATTACATTGGAACTGATCAAGATAGCAGGTCTACTCTATAATTCACCATCAGATATAGTGCATATCTGTTCTACAGAAGGTTGTAGCCTTCACCATTGAAGCAGTGAGCTTTTGGACAGTGAGTCCTCACCCTTAACAGGGTTATTTGTGAAAGACTCCTAACAGGGTCAGACCCTTAGCCAAGTTACTATACTTATTGCATTGTAAAGAACAACTCCTAACAGGGTTGCAAGATCTTCTAACAGGGATTATTATAAACAAGTATAGTTCATTGTGGGTGCTAATTCCCACTGAGGTTTTTACCATTTGGTTTTCCCGTAACCAAATTATGGTGTTGTCTATTGTATTATCTGAATGTGCATTTACTTTATGGTATTCTAGTATTAATAAAAGAAAAGAATTAAATTAGTTGATAACTGATTCACCCCCCCTCTCAGTTATCCTTTGGGACTATTCTAACAATTGGTATCAGAGCCAAGTGCCTTGAAGAGAAAGCCTAACAGCTTAAGGTAGATCATATGGCATACTTCAGAAAAGAGAGTCCTAAGTTCGATGGAGAGAATTATCTGGATTGGAAGAACAAAATGATAACACATCTACAGTGTGTTGGTTTTGACATCTTTGAGATAGCCACACAAGAAGTTG
>MU227701.1:6127120-6141715 GCA_018584345.1 Thuja plicata | reverse complement strand
CACACCAAAAGTTTCAAAATTCACATCTAGATACCATTCAAAAGATGATATCATTGGAGATCAGAGCAGTAGTGTTTTGACTAGATCTAAAGCAAAAAGTTTAACAGTGGATGAAGAGGTATGTTTACTTTCACTGATTGAACCTTTAAGTGTTGAAGATGCTTGCAAGGATCCTGATTGGCAGAAAGCAGTGGAAGAAGAATTAGATCAAATAATAAAAAATGATACATGGGAATTGGTTCCTAGACCTAGTGACAAAAATGTGATTGGAACAAAGTGGGTATTCAAGAATAAGATGAATGAAGATGGTATAGTGGTTAGAAACAAAGCAAGACTAGTGTGTTAAGGATATGCACATAGGGAAGGAATAGATTACACTAACACATTTGCCCCTGTGAGTAGACTAGAATCCATTAAGTTATTCTTTGCTTATGCAACATTCAAAGATTTTAAAGTATATCAAATGGATGTCAAATCAACCTTTCTGAATGGTGACTTGAAGGAAGAAGTCTACATAGAATAGACTGAAGGATTTAATCTATCATATAAACCAGACATGGTATGCAGATTGAAGAAAGCACTCTATGGACTTAAACAGACCCCAAGAGCTTGGTACGAGAGACTAGATGGTTATCTTACCAAGACTGGATTCAAGAAAGGAGCAACAGATTGCAACTTATTCATAAGAGAGACACCTGATGGATTATTACTTGTTGCCATATTTGTTGATGACATTATCTTTGGAGGTAATGACAAGCTTAGTGCAGAATTTGCAAAAGAAATGCAGGATGAATTTGAAATGAGCATGATTGGTCCTATAAAATATTTTTTGGGATTGAATATAAAGCAGACAGATAAAGGAATATTCATAAATCATTCCAAATATGTGAAGGAAATATTGAAGACCTTCAAGATGGAAGACTGTGAGCCAGTATGCACTCCTATGATAATAGGAAGCAAGCTTTCTAAAGAGGATGATTCCACAACAGTTGACAAGACATTGTACAAGTCTATGATTGGAAAAATTATATATCTTACTCAATCTAGACCATACATATATAATGCACTTGGCATTGTTGGTAGATTTGCAGCTGGACCCAAGCAGAATCACCTAATGGAAATAAAGAGAATATTCAGATATCTAAAGGGAACTATAGACTATGGTTTATGGTATCCTAAATCAGAGAATATACAACTTCATGTATATACAGATGCAGATTGGGTAGGTTGTATTGATGACAGGAAGAGTACTTCAGGAGGAGCAGTATTTCTTGGAGATAGGTTGGTTTCTTGGATAAGCAAGAAGCAGAATTGTATATCTCAATCAATAGCAGAAGTTGAATATATTGCAGCAACATTGAATTGTTCAACAATGGTTTGGATCAAGTAGATGGTTAAAGATTTTGGTATCCAGGTTGATTATCCTATTTTTATTCATTGTAATAACACTAGCACTATCAACATGTCCAAGAAACCTGTGATGCACGCAAAGACAAAACATATTGAGATCAAATACCATTTTCTTAGAGAAAAAGTTGCAGCCAAAGAAGTGAAATTGGACTATGTGAGCACTAAAGAACAGTTGGCAGATATTTTCACAAAGCCTTTATCAAAAGATACTTTTGAGTATCTCAGAGAGAATTTGGGAGTAATTCCCTTTCCTAAGTCTGATTAAGTAGCAAGTACATCAGTCCATAGTGGCTAATGAATGGTTGACTACTCTATTTCTAGAGTAGTACCTGTGTCTAATTCTTTATGGTTCCCTTTGCCATTGATGTCAAAGGGGGAGTATGTAGTAAGGGGAAGCATATACTCTGGGGGAGTATATAATCATGTAACTTAAAAACATAGACAGAGGAGCTGCAACAGTGTAGAGGAATCCTTGATGAGGATATTGAGAAGATTGTAAAAAGAAAGAGGACACCATGTGCTGAAGATGTTTTTTTAATATCATATGTTGCCATCAATGTCAAAGGGGGAGATTGTTGGAGATTTACTTATGGCAACTAGTGCATTGTATGTTTGTCATTGATGACAACATATAATATACATCAGTGTTCTATATGTACTTATTAGAATGATGCTATTAAGCCTTGTGCGGTTATATTCATGTTGTAGACATGCTTTGAATGCTTTGTTCATACACGCGGACTCAGATATGAAGTTTCAGTTGTGTTGTGTAATTCTGTTAGTGGCAGTTACAGTTTTTGGAGTTTATCTGTACAGAGCTGACGTATTAGCATTGGTTCTTGAGTTGTACTTATCTTCGAGATATGCGTGTTTGTAATAAAGTTTAGTTATGAGTTGAAGATAGTTATCCAAAGGCACCAAACATGTTTCAACAGGATCACAATGTTAGAGTTATTTTGGTGAAGCCGACTTTGTGAAGCGTCGTGTATATTCAGTTTATATTGCACGGTTGTAATTATGCTTGCATGGTTAGTTTAGTCGACAAAGATGTTATGAAGAGTTGCCTAATAGGTCTCATGATCTCAGACCTTGAGGAAGATACTTATAGTAGTTCATTTGTGAATGCTAAGTGTGAATGATAAGAAAAGAGACAGAAAAAATACAGAGCAGAACATCAATCAAGTTTCATTCATCAAGGATCTATGTGAAGAAGCAGTGGAAGATTACATTACATTGGAACTAATCAAGATAGCAGGTCTAATCTATAGTTCATCATTAGATATTGTGCATGTCTATTCTACAGAAGGTTGTAGCCTTCACCATTGAAGCAGTGAGCTTTTGGACAATGAGTCCTCACCCTTAACAGGGTTATTTGTAAAAGACTCCTAACAGGGTCAGACCCTTAACCAGGTCACTATACATATTGCATTGTAAAGAACAACTCCTAATAGGGTTGCAAGATCTTCTAACAGGGATTATTATAAACAAGTATAGTTCATTGTGGGTGCTAATTCCCACCGGGGTTTTTACGATTTGGTTTCCCCGTAACCAAATTGTGGTGTTGTCTATTGTGTTATCTGAATGTGCATTTACTTTATGGTATTCTGGAATTAACAAAAGAAAAGAATTAAATTAGTTGATAACTGATTCACCCCCCCCCCCTCTCAGTTATCCTTTGGGACTATTCTAACACATGCATCATGTACTGACCAAGCTCCATGGTCAAGAATCTCGGCAGAAAAGGACAAGAGAGACAGGGGGCATGAAGGCTTATGTGGCATTTTGTTTTTCAACTAAGGTAGGAGTATTACATAATGGTAAATTACACATGGTACAAATTTATTATGCTACATTTTGCCCCCACTTTAGCAAGTATATCATAACCAATGATGCGAGCTAAAGTAGAGAAAATTACCTAAGGGTATTTTGTTTGTACGAGATTGCCCCCCATGGGAAAATCCTGAATTATCATGAAACTATATCCAACATGTGAGTTATACACAAGAATGCTAGATTAAAAAGAGAATATTTGATAAGAGACAAAAATAGATCATTTGATATCACGCCAATATGGGTAGAAAGTTGTGTTATATTAGTTAGCCATATGATAAGTTGATGTTTGAGTGTGCCAATGCGGGTAGTGAAAGCTCGATAGTTTCATGATAGGGTAGCTTTAGACATGCGCCAATACAAGTAGCAAAATCTATATAGTTGTATGATAGGGTGACTTTAATCATGTTGGTACGAGCAACAAAGGCTAGATAGTTGTTTGATAGAGCAAGAGATTATGACAATGTCGGTACAGGTAGCAATGCTAAATAGTTGCACGATGGGGCAAAATATATGGTGGTATGAATAGCAAAGCTATATTTCCACATGATATGGCAAAAAGATCTAATGGATAATTGGATTGGCCCCCGCAAAGGTAGACAAATAGATCAAAAATTATTTTGATTTTTAGAAAAAAAAATTGTGATAGAAAGATAATCAAATAATAATGAGACATAATACCCCCCCAGAATGGACCATGTTGCTTAGAGGGAAACACGAGAAATTCTAAGGAGAGAATGAGACATTGTGGCATGTCAATAAATAAGATGTTTCCATGGAATTTCATCCCACAATAGGTGACATGTGTATCCATAATGTCTAAAAAACCAACCAGAGATAGGGGGATTATATTATTCAACATTAGAACCCATAAGAGTGAAAGGATATATGATATAAGACTACTTACAGGTATTTCATCAAGCCTAAATGTTTTGGATCTAAGGAAGAGCAAATGAAGATAAAGAAAAATAAAAATTTGGGTCAACAAGGAAGGATGGCCTAAATGCCCCCAACACTTTGCATTGTCCCCAAATGTCAAAATTCAATAGACAATAAATAGAAGAACATGATGACAAATATAAGATTTTTTACGACAACTAACCCTGTGTTTCTAGGCACAAAGGAAGTATAGGGGTCCTTCAAAGGTGTACAACATTAACATACACATATGGGGGAATATAGACATGCATACTTTAACCTATAGATGTAAAAGCGGGTATTGCCTCATAGATCATCCACCAGCAAATCATTGTCCTCTTAATCTTGATCATATGGGGAGAGAGGTTGAGACTCTAATGGTACGGTTGCTACAACAACCATAGGTGTCCCACCCATAGCCAATGCCAGGGATGAAGCTGTTGGCTATATATTTTGTAAGTAGTCGTAAGCACATTGCTTCCAAAATGAATTATTTAGGCACAATATGTGAGAATTGATCTCTCCTCTCAACTTAGGGGAGGCACCCTTCTTATTGTTGTTAACTCAACTAGAACCTAACCACAAACTCAAATACTAGTTGAAATAATAATACCAATAAACTCAGAATTAACCAAAAGATTAATTGCTAAGCATACTAGTTGACAATAGACTATGAAATATATATATAAGCTCCCAAAATTATACACTATCTCAAGATAATTTCAAACTACAAAGTTGCAATAGAATGAGCACAAATAATTAAAGCACGTGAACCTTCTTCTCTATCTCTAATATAACTATGAATCACAACTCAAAGACTATGTATTCATTGTAACTAACTCAAATTGATAATTGTAGCACAAAGTCTATACAAAACCAGATTCAAGATTCTCCTCATAGCAACACAAATAATAATTCCACAAGCTTCCTCAACTCAAAGATTGAAAATACCTATTTTTTATTCACTCCAAAGTTAATTTGCACAAATGAAAGCAAAGTTTCTACTTGCACAATCTCACCAGAGTTTTCTTGCTATGCATAAAGATAAAAAAAATACAATGAGCACCCTCCTCTATTTATAGGTGAGGGACTGAGAGCGAAAAGTGGGAGAAACCCAACTAATTGAGACTTATTCAACAACTAACTACCTACAATTGACTTATTCAACATTACAATCCTATGTAATGTGATTACATGTAATGAGATATGTAATTGCAAATTTTTGCTTTGCACGTTCTGATTACATGTGCAATTACAATTTTATGCTTTACACGTAACTTGTCAAAACAAAAATGCATGATGAAAAATAAACTAAGTGTTTGACAAGGCACGTCCCCTATTACATCAACCTCTTATCAAAGAGGTTTTTCTATCACCAGATTGCTAAGTGCTGGAAATCTTCAAATTTGTAAGTGGGTGGGAACATATGTAGAAAATAACACTTTGACCTCTGCATTTGGTGGCATCACTGATTTTTGTTTTCACCCACTACTGGAAAGAAGTTTGCAATCCCTCTTAATGATCTACTATCACCTACTTGGAATCAATCTTGAAAGCATTCTAAATTCAATGAAACTTGAATTTCTTCTTTCTTTTGTGCCCGATGGTTGCTTCTTCTGACTTTGGATGAGCACCTGTAGCATTTGAAACTTGGTAGATCATTGTGCAAATGAGGCTTCAAACAATGCTGAAGTGAAAAGACTACTTTTGTGAGGCATGATTGCATTTTAAGGGTTTTGAAGTGTATTGCAGATGAAGATGCAAGTGTAGTTCAAACATGTAACAACTTATGCAGTTGGAGCAAAAATTTCCTACCACGTGAGAAAAATAAAAGTCTTCTGAAGTGGAATAGGAGGTTTTGGATGCAAATGCACTTTAAGTTGCACAGGTAGTATGCATGTAGTTCATTGTGTAGTTGGGTAAAAATTTTCTGACTTCACTTGGAAATGCTTTCTCATAAAGGGTATTGTAGGAGGTTTTTGATGCGACTGTGCATTCAACTACATGCAACAAAATATGTAGCTGGGGTAAAATGTTCCTATTTTGGTAAGGACAATAGTGGAAGTTTTGGATGCTACTGTGTGTTTCATTACATGTAAATAAACATGTAGTTGCTATGAAAACCTCTAATCTGAATATGAATAAGTAGGGAACTTTTCAAGATAGTTACATTTTTTATTACATGTAATGGGTACAAAACCTTCTGACTTTGGAAATAAGGAAGAACTTGAAACAAAGTGACTTTGAAGATTTTGGGTAAGATTACATCTTCCATTACATGTAGAGTAATGTGTGTTATGTATGCAAAGGGCTTAAAAACTTCCAAAATTTTGCAAAAGTGAAGGCTTATAAATGGAAATTTTTGAGGGTATTGCGAATGGACTTTCATGAAAGACTACATGTAGAGAGTTTTGCAATCATGATTTTGAAAATAACTATGAATGAAAACACATCTTTTAATCACGTTACAACTTCATCCTCATAATTTTTCAAATGATATGAGCGAAAATGTTGATTGGCACAAGGTATAACAGTTGCTGCTACAAGTTTATCTGCAAGTCTTTCTTCAAATATTGTTTCTTATTTCACGAAAATGAAAGGGAATTTTAGATTGCTGAAAGTGTAGGTATGCTTGTAAAACAACATGCTCATGTCCACACTGTACTTCACACTATTGCTCATAATGCACATGGGAAACTCTAATTTTATCAAGGTATGAAAATAGGTATCTCAGCTTTTGGGGGAAAAAATCATTGTTACATTTCTCGTCTCAAATGGAAAATTCTGGTTTCCAGAATTTGGAAAAATTGTGAGAATTACAAGGCCTTGTAGTTGAATGAGAAGATTTGGTTTTTTCATTACTTTTACACATGTAAAGTTTGCAAAAAATTTTAGACTATTGCAAGAATAGAATATCATTTTTAATAGAAACAAACCAAATTTCTATGAAAATGGACCAATGACTGCAACAACAAGGATGTTTGTGGTCATCCTTATCTGACAATAATTAATGTCAGCTCCCCGTTCAATCCCCCATATTTCTAGTATTGGGTTTTGATATGGGCTCACAATCTCTGGGCGTAGTGGCAGAAGTTAGGGCTAAAACCTTTAAACAAGCACTGAGAGAGGATGTTGTGATCCTGTCTGATGCAAAGTTTGTTATCGATGGAGGTAGCAACCCAGGAACAAGAGAGGGAACCAGTGCTTTAGGTAAGAGTGATACTTTTACTAATGCTTGTATTATCAAACCTAATAAACAAATGTCCATTGCTATTGAGAAAGAGAAGGATAGTCTTAGAAATTTGGTCATCTTTCTGGCAGCCCAATACATTCATAAACTCCCATCGAGGACATTCCTTAATGACTAGCTCCATAACATTTGGGGAAATAAATTTGGTTTCCATTTTTCATTTCTTCGTATGAACCAAAAGGGATTATTTTTAATCTTCTTCAATAACCCTAATTCCCAAAAAGAAATCGTCTCCAGACAATTCTAGAAAATTGGCTCTGCTTGTTTTAGGGCTCTACCCTAGTCACCAGACATTGTCCATCAAGAAGTCCTAGTCCTGTCGAGCCCTCGATAGATAAATTTTGTCAAGCTTCCTCCCTTTTTGTGGAATATTATTCCACGGGCCTTGGAACCCTTTGGCACGGTCCTCAGAGTTGATAAAATGGATGTTTTACTTCCCCATACTGATGCCAAAGTTTTGATTACGATTAACCTGGGGATTGACCTCCTGGGCGAGATTGTATTTGATCTTGGTGGCCAATCCTATAGATGCCCTGTTTCCTTTTTGGGGGGTCTTAATTCTTGTTTCCTATGTAGAAGAGAAGCGCACATGAGACATGATTGCCCCTTGTTAAATAAGAAGAAGAAAGCCTATGTTCCTTTTGTTGGAAAGAAGAGTGGTAAGGAGGATGAAAATCCCGTGTCCCACCCTAAGACCCTCTGAAACTTAGAGGTGGATCCTCCTGTCACTTTAGAAGCTCTCAAAGCCTCTCTAGAAGCACTAAGAACTGAAAGAAGATTGGTAAGGAGGATGAAAATCATGTGTCCCACCCTAAGACCCTTTAAAACTTGGAGGTGGATCCTCCTGTCACCTCAGAAGCTCTCAAAGCCTCTCTAGAAGCACTGAGAATTGCCTTCAATAAAGACTCATGTCATATTCCATCTTTTGGGTCTAACTTATAGGAGTTGAACACCCTTCCACAAGTTAAAGACATCGATTTCAGTTTGACTCCACAAATTCCCAAACCCAAACACAGGACTTTGAATTCTCAACAAATTGTCCTCAATAAGATTAAGATCTCAGGCCTCAAGAACAGAGATAGAAACCCTCCCATCTCAGGGGCTTCAATTTTAAACCTTGTCATTGAACCCCCCCCCATTCAAGGCTCTAGTCTAGAGAAGGAAGATGGGGATGGTAGGCATAAAGTGCCACCCCCAAGCGAAATGCCTCATGACGGGATGGATGCTTTCAGGGAGGCCTATGATATTGAAGATAAGCTAAACAATATCTCTATCACTGTCATCCCAACTCACATAAATCATCCTACCACCCTTGAAGAGAATATTCCTACCCCCATTGAGGAAGTCAATGTTGTTGCAGGCCACTCCTCCCCTATGAATATTACAGGTGATGATAGCTATGAAGAGGGTGAGATTAGAGAGACAGAGTTGGCTATTATTGAGTACCAAGGAGGTGTTCAAAGTGACTTTGTATTCAATGCCAAAAAGAAATGTAGAAAGCCTCTTGCGAGAAAGGTTGGTATGGTTAAGTGTGAGATTAGAGATAAGTCTCGAGACGAAGGAGGGGAGCCCAAAATTAGGAGAAAGAGAGATAGACCGTCCAACAATATCTCCAGTATCAAACCATTGAAGATATAAAAAAGGAAATTACCTAATTGTTTTAAGAGCTTCTAAGCTCCCGTGGATGCTGACTCTTAAGTTAATAATGGATATCAGATGTGCATCATGGAATGTGAGGGGACTAGAGTTCCCAGATAGGAATTATGTCATTAAAAGGTTTATTAAGATGTAGAATGGATTTGATTTCCTTCTTTTACAAAAAATCAAGGTAGTGGGGTTCACCTTAGAGGTGTCCCTGAAATGCATTTGGCAGGATGCAAAGGTATTCCTTACTAATCACCCAAAAGGTAGAGGGGGATGTGCCATTTTGATTAACTCCATATGGCGTAAAATGACTAAGGACCAGGGCTAGTCCCCGTGTAATAGAATTGTTTGGGTAATTCTTAAACATAATGAGTTTGAATTTGGCATATGTTCATTATATGCACCAAATGACCATTATGATAGAATTAAAGTTTGTGATTGGATGTGTGGCATGAAAGATATCCCTTGGATTGTTGCTGGGGATTTCAACATGGTGGAATCCCCACAGGATAAAGGGGGTAGGTCCAAGATGGAGTGCAAATGTAGTGAGAAATATTTCTGGTCCAAAATGGCTAGTAAACTAAAGTTGTTTGATCCCCTTGCTGGATAGAAGGCAGAATACAGAGGGATATGTCACACTTGGTCTAACTTCCAAAAAGGAAACAAGAGGATTTTCTATAGGTTAGACATATTTTATGTTAATAAAGAGCATCATTATCCTATAGTTTGCACAATATTTCAACCGGTATTACCTTTCACCCCAGCAAGGGTCTTCACACATCTACCCTTAATACTACTCTACTAGGGGATGAGGACATCAAGGAAAAAATCCTTATGATTAGGTGGTTCAACCATTAGATACAAAACCATCATAATGCCATTAAGAGATGGATACAATGTACAAATAGTTGGGAAACCTTTTTTCAAGTTGTGGGCAAGAAAAGAGCCAAGGACTCCAGGAGAGAAGAAACAGATCTCCACATGAGGTTGTGCCAAGAAGAATAGGTCATTCAGCATGGTTCAGCTGATAATGATGATCTGGAGAGATTAGCATGGTCCAGAGACTCATTGAAAAAAAGTGCAACAATACAGGATTAATGGTGCTAAGATCAGAGCAAGAGTTAATTAGATCAAGGATGGTGACAGGGGGTCGAGATACTTTTTCCAATTGCTAAAAAGTAAAGAAGCTAAGGTCAAGATTGAGTGCATCTGCAAGGATGGATGTGTTATTAATTCCCAGGAGGAGATTCTTCAAGCCTTTGTTGAATTTTACTCCAAGCTCTTCACCCAGAGGAAGAAGATTCAAGAATGGAGGAGGTGAGGAACAAGATTAAAAATATTATTCCTTCCCAACTTAAGGAGGGAGATGCTCTTACTCTAAACAGACCAGTTTCAATTGATGAGATTAACGGGGCCATCCTCAGTATGAGTAATGAGAAGGCTCGTAGACCTGATGGTATTCTTATGAAATTCTATAAGGAAAACATAGATTGGATTGGACAAGATCTGTTGTAGGTTTACAATGAGGCTATTGAGGAAGGATCCTTAGGATCAGTGATCATTACAAGAACTATAAAGCTTATTCCTGAAGATAGGGATAAGACACTTATTAATAATTGAAAACCAATCACCCTTCTCAATGTTTCATACAAAATTGTGGCCAAAGTACTGGCTAGAAGGCTGGTGGATATACTACCTAAAGTGATCAACCCCACCCAAACTGGGTTTGTGAAGGGTACATACATTTTAGAGAACCTAATCACTTGTTGGGAAACCATAGAATGGGCCAGGACTTCAGGACAACAAGTCAGTATGTTATTGATAGACTATAAAAAGGCATATGACAGGATCAAATGAAGATTCATCTTGATGATGCTAGAGGCACTGGGATTCCCCAAAGAATTCAATCATGTGGTGTTGACATTAATGAAAGGATCCACAATGGCTATTGAGATCAATGGGATTAGATCTCGATCTTCCCCTTATCAAGATAAATCAGACAAGGTTTCCCTCTTGCCCCAACCATGTTTGTGATTGCAGTAGATTCCCTGTTTTACATTCTCAGAGATAATTCTATCTCCCCTAGGGTTAGGGTATTATGCTACCCAATAATGAGGAACTATATAATGTACAATTTATGGATGACACCTCTATCATGGTAGAGATAAGTGAGATCAATTTTAGAAATCTCATGGATAAACTGGATACTTTTTGCTCAGCCTCAGGTAGCAAAGTGTCCATTCCCAAGTCAACCTTGATGGGGTGGGAAGACTCCCCCCTAGATGGTGTAATTATTTTGGTTTCTCATGGGGGACCTTTACAGCAAGTCAGATACTTAGGCATTCCTTTCTCACTCAAACCTGATTTGAGAGCCATGTGGGACTGGGTAAAGAACAAGATTGAAGGGAAATTAAAAAAATGGAATAACAGATTCCTCTCTTTGGCAGGGAGACTGCAAGTATGTCAGAAGATTCTCTCTACATACTCAATATACTACTCATTGGCCTGGATATTCAATCAAACACAGATCAATTTCATCCAAAAAGTAATTAGAGATTTTCTATGGTCAAATGGTAGAGGATAGAAGAAAAAACATGCATTTAGGTGGGATTGGTGTACCAGGGCAACTGATCAAGGAGGATTGGGGCTGAAAGACCTAAGATGGAAGGGTATTGCCCTGGCTGTCAAATGGATAGCCAAAGCTACTTAAGAGAATGAGCCCTGGAAGATTATGATCAGAAAAAATACCAATAGAGCTACTCCAGCTCATTCTAAGTATTGGAGAAACCTGCCTATTAATGACCTCCTATCAGGTAAGTTCAAGTTGAGAGTGGCAAGGTCTGCAGCTTTTTAGTCAATTTGGAAAGGATGAGAAGAGGTAAGACTCCGTGTCTCAGTAAATGGCATTTTACACTGGAACGAGAACATATGTGGAGAAAAGTCCATTTGGTGGAACCTCAACAAAGGTGATAAACCACTGGCACTATTGCAAGGCTTCTCTACAAGGAAATGGGACTCTTTGGGTATCAAGTTTTTCTCAGATATCATTAGGGATGGGGAGTTGATCTCCTAGGAGGAACTAGTAGTAAAATTTGATCTCCCCCTTCGCACTAGAGGACTTACTCCATACTTAGGGAGGCATGCAGTACCCTTAAACTACCCAAATCCACTTTTGTCTATTTGGATAGGCTTGACTTGCTTAAATGGTCAGATGGTACTCCCATTTGGAACACAAAAACCAAGTCGGTATATAGAACTCTTGCTGGAACTGATAGTATCTTTGAAAATATTAATACCAAATGGAACATTAAACTCCTAATGAAAATGTGGCATACCTCTACTGAGCCTAAAGTGTTATGTTTCATGTGGCATTTTATTTTGCATAGGTTGTTGGTTAAGAAACCTAATGGGGAACCAAATACCTGCTCATTCTATCAAGAACCTGAATCTATCCTTCACATCTTCTTTGAATGCTTATTTTCCAAAGTTGTTTGGAGTTTCTTTGGTCTAGAACTTAATCGTGAATTTTCTATTTTGGAGGTTATTTTTGAGAATATGATGGGTCTGGATAAAAGATGTAACATTTTCTAGTATATTCTTTCTTTGCACATTCTTTGGCAGATTTGGAAATTTAGGAATGATGATATTTTCAATAGTAGAAGTAGAATTCTTACTGAGCCTCTGCAGAGGCTCATTATGTGTAATATTTCTATGCAGGTCACCATGGTTGTGCAGGTTAAAGAACACAAAACTATGAAAGTAATCAGAGAGATTCAGAGTGTGCTAGACAAAGAATAGATACCATGTAGGATGTTGACCAAATCTAGCGTAGACTTTAACTATGATGTGACCATCAATCAGATGTTGGAGCAGATCAAAGATAGTAAAATAGTACCAGATAACCAAAGATATAATGGAATCAAGATTTGATAGGGGGTGCCTCTGGTGCTGTCCCAATGGCTGACATTCAGGAAGAGAACCACAATGACACTACAGGGTCCAACCTAATTCCCCAGGAGTAGTCCTCAAATGCGGAACCCATTGATCACAAGCCCATGGAGGTACATCAAGATCAGACTCCCATCTCTTCCCTTCCTCCACTTCCATGGGAGGTTTGGATGTCAAACCCCTATAATGAGATTTTGCATGACAACCGACAGCTGAAGTGGGCTGATAGTAACATGTCATGGACAACATGGTTCCCTCGTGAGTAATACCGCACTTATTTAGTTATATGAAATTTTGACTCCCCAAAGATACATGGGGTAGATGTAATTTTGTAATATGTTATAGATGGATATGATACTTCTTTAAACTTTCGATGATGTAACTTTTGTTTTATATATTATGTTTAATATAAGAAAAATGACTGCAACAATAACTGTTCTTGACTAAAAATGGTGTTCACAAACCCTGGCTACAATAGAAAAAAGAAACATAAAACATATAAAGACCATCAAAGAGCAAAAACAACCCACATACTGCTAAAAATGACCACTACAAACCTTAAGAAAATCACTTTTTATGCAAAAATGACCCACTTTATAGCAAAAATGACTTATTAAAGAAGAAAAATGATTATCAAAATTGTAGCTATAATCACATTTCTATCAAATATGTTCTTTAAAAATCAAAACGACAAATATAAATGAGGGAAAACTATATTTTAACCTCTGTAAGAAAAAAACAAAGAGATAAAGGGAAAAGACATACCCGAAATGAGTCCAAAAAGCTTGAAGAAAACTGGAAAATACGTCCAAAACTTCTCAGTAAAAATCTGAATCACTTTCAAGATCCATAAGACCCAGACTTAGCGGTAGTAAGAGTTCAAATGTTTCAAAACTCTTAATATATTTTGGCGAGTAAAATACGACCGAGAGTTTTAAAAGACATCACTCTTTAATTTATTTGGAAAACAAGGATGTAATAGCTTGAAATAGGGCTAATGATTTTAAACAAAGAAAATGATCAGGAGTTTTGACTTTAGTTGCTACTTAACAAAAAAACCTCTGACTTTAAGATAGATAGATAGATATAATTTTTACATCCACGAGGCTAAACATAGCCTATGGGACAACAAAGCAACCTAGGCTGACTTCAGTAGCTCAGTTCATTTCTTGTGCAAGCTGATGATGAGCCCACCTAACTTCTCAATGTACTCCTCACTGAAAATGTTATGCCAAGAGCTATCTGATAATGTATCCGCAAATTTATCTCTGTTGTTCTTGTAGGCTTCACATTCTAAAATAAAGTGATGTTCGGTTTCTACTTTCCCAGAGTTACAAAACATGCAAATTCTCTCTTCTCAATTCTCCTTTGGCCTCTTCCAATGCCCGGTCTCACAATGGAGTTGATGAGAGTTGGTTCTTAGCTGGGCAATAAGATTTTTAGCTCTCCAAGAAATTTTGGTGCCTAGGTACGCTTTTTGGAGTTGATCACATGCGGGGTTGAACTCATTGATATAATATATTTTCTTCCTTCCAATCTCATTTCCCCAATTTCTCTTGTAAAATTTCTCCATAACAAAGGCCTTTATTTCTTTG
>MU227701.1:6101249-6127070 GCA_018584345.1 Thuja plicata | reverse complement strand
TGAATTGTATATTCCATTTCCTCATCCACTTGAGGTTTTGTTGCATCCATGTCTTTTTTCGTTTACACAAAGTATCATTAAAGACAACGTGGGGCCATCTATCTCCTTCCATTCTTTCAATTCTTTTCAGATAGCTTATTAGGCGAACCATGGCAAGTGCCTTGATTGGAGCAGCCCCCATTTTGCTTAGCATGATATCATATGGGACGGTGCTTTTAATTTTAAATTTGCTTGTGGTCAAACGCTTTTGTATTCCTTCGATTTGCTTCCACTGGGCTAAAGAAGTGCTGCTGGCCCATAATTCACAACCATAAAGAACAACCGACAACACAAGAAGACTAAACAAGGTTTGAATAGTTTTCCAATCCCAAACCTCCACTTCATGACATCTATTTTGAAGAGAATAGAATGTCTTCCATCCACCTAGAATCCTTTTATTTCTACAGCTTTCCTAGCTTAGTTGTTTGTTGAAATCAATGTCGAGATATTTATACTCCACAACTTCCTCAAGAACGCTGCCACTAAAATAAAACTCATGTTGATGCTATTTTTTATTATTAGAGAAAACCATAACTTTAGTCTTGCTGATATTAACCTGTATCCCCACCATATCGCAAAAGTGCTCAAGAGAAAATAAATTTTCTTGCAACCCACCGACAGATTTGGCAATCAAAATGAGATCATTAGCATATAGTAGCAGCTTTATTACAAATACGCCTAACTGGATGCCCTCACCATTTTGCATGTTTAACCACTCTTCAAGTTTATCTATATATAAGCCAAACAAGGTAGGAGATAGAGGACAACCTTGTTTGACCCCGATATCACTCCTAAAAATTTTTGAGATGCCATCAGAAGTTTTGATTTTGACTTTCACCACTTCATACATCCTATGAACAGTAGCCCTGAGATGTGTAGGAATCCCCAATTCTTCCATTCTGAGCCAAAGCTTGTCCCTGGGGATAGTGTCAAAATCCTTTTAAAGTGAACAAAGCAGCAAAAAAATTCCTCCTTTTTCTCCCATCTTTTTTCTATAATGTGCCTCAGAGTGATATAGTGATCAACCATTGAGTGCTTTGGCCTAAAAATAGCTTTCCCTTTTGCACGTTTATGGTTTTCTTCTGCCGATTTTCTGTTCCTAGTTTCTGTCATGCTGCCAAAAAAAATTTCAAAGAAAGGATTGATCATTAAAGTCCTGTAGTTGGAGGGATTGTTGACATCACCACTCTTAAAAAGTGGTATTGCAAGGCTGATTGTCCAATCTTTAAGAAACCCCTCACAACTGATATTGTTGAAGATATCTATAATGTGTGGTGCAAGGGTTTTCCTACCCCACTTGAGATACTCTGCTTGAAGCTCCACTAGGTCTTTTTCTTTACCTGTACCCAACTTATTAATACCCATCTCTATCTCTTGCACAGTGAAAAGTGTTGTAGTATCGTTGACCAAGGGTGGCTAGTCCACACCATCTTCCTGTTCATAGAGTTTCCTAGCATAATCGAACCATTGAGTGGCTGTAATATTATTTTTAGTTTATTTCTTCTTTGGCTGGAGTTCTTTCCAAAAAAGTTTGGGATTATTTCTACTCATGGAAATTAACTCCTCTCTCCTTGTGAACATAAAATTAGTTTTCTTCTTCTTTAGGATCTGTTTATAAGCCTTGATATCAAGGTTTGTTTTATTTGACTCCCTTAAATTTCTCATGGCCATCTTGCATTCCTTATCAAACCATGCATTAACTGGGAAATAATTGGTTTCATATTTTTTGTTTTTAGTTCTCTTGCATTTTGAGAGAGCCTCATGAATCTGACTTGATAACGCATGACTATTAACAACATGCCTATGCATATGTCTCTCAATAGTAGCCCTAAAAATGTTACCATTTTCTGAAGTCAACAAGATTCTGCCCTCAGAAGGGGGTTGTTGAGGGCACTGGTTCTTTGCCCCAAGCTGCCCATCCTTTGCCCAACACAACTTTAAGTATAGTGGTCTATGATCTGATTTGAGATCCCATATGTGTTCTCCAATGGCCACTTCCTCAATTCTCTCATACAAATTATGTGAACAAATAGCATAATCCACCACGCTTGCCCCATTATATGTGTTGCAGGTAAAATTGCCCGATTTAGACCATCTAGCCAGACCATTGCAAATTATTAGATCAAAAGTACCACATAGAGTGACCAATTCTTCCCCAAAATGATTGTAGCCTTTAGCATCTTCAAAAACTCTTTCCCACTGATGTTTTCTCTTTTCTGTGAGCCAAATAGGGTTACCATTTTCTTGATACCTGAAGACACTGGCTTGACAATGTGTTATTCTAGCATTGAAATCTTTGACAAGTAGAACATCCCCACGCTACGAAATAATAGCAACATCTTTATTTAAGGCAGCATAAGGGTCATTGTGATCTAGGCCACACTTTTTATAAGCTTTCGATACTTGTGGAGCAAAGTAAAATGTTGCAATCCTGAGAAGACTGTTGTTTTTCATGATTTTAAGCCAAACAAATTGCTTATTAGAATCTGCCTTTCCCAACTGAATGACACGTCCTTCCCTTTCTTTTAATAGAACCATTATGCCTTCATGACCTTTACCATTTCCCACTACCTTATTCCACACTGCTAGCTTCCAATAGCCTTCAAACAATGGAGTCTTACATCCTTCATGCTCATGTGTCTCAGTGAGACAAATAATGTCTTTGCCTTCCATAATAGGTCCTAACCCAGGCCCACGCCTCCACGAATACCCTCTACAATTCCAAAAAACTAAACTTAAGGAAGCCTGGGCTGAATTTGATTGCTATTTGTTTTGAAGTGGAGAACTCAGAGTTGAGTTACTATCCTTATGGGTGAATGTTGATCTTGTCGTATCACTGCTTGTTGAAGTGTTTGTTGTCACATCTTTACTGCCCACTTGCTTCTCTACATTGGGGCGGTGGCCAAAATGAGCAATAACTGATTTTCCCTTAAACATCCAAGCCCTTTTGCCTTCATCTCTAGCTGTTCTGATTTTTTCCATTTCCATCCTTCTTTCTTCTTGCTGCATCATAGTTAGGTCCTCCTCTAAAAAGAAGCGAGAACCCCTCAAGAGCTATTTTTTTCTCAGTAAATTTTGTTTTTCACGAATGTTGGGCATGACTACCTTGATTTTCCTATCTCTCCCATCATATGATTTGCCAACCCTCCAAGCTTGGCTAATTTGACCTTGCCACGACAAAATTTCATGTAAGAAGTCCCTTGTTGAGTCAAGGGTGTGTTCCCCTTCGCCACAGTCTTTTATCCCTTTGATGATTATATTGGATGCCCTCAACTACCTTTCCTTGACCTCCATGTCTTGTGTGTTCTTCACGTGAGTCTTTGCCTCTTCACCCTGACATGCAAGGCGACTGCTGTTTTTATCCCAAGTTTTGGTAACTTCTAAAAAATGTTTTTTCTCCTCTTCAAACCCTACCTTACTCAACAAGATAGTATGATGTAGTGGTAACCCCTTATCATGAGATGCCTCGGTATTTTTTGTAACCTTGTTTTCTTCCAATGTAACTCTCAATTTTTTCCATTCACCTTTTATAATCTGCCATTCATCTTTCATTTTCTGCCATTCAAGCTTCCCAGTTGATAGTGTCTCTTGCAATAATGAGATTTGAACTTTTAAAGCATTGTTATTGTCTGTAAGGGAGTTATTTTTTACTGTCAGGAAACGTATTTTGAGGTCACTATCTTGCTCTTTAACCTCTAGACGTTCCAACCTCTCCTTGGCCATCAAGAGTTTTTGCACATATAGATCAGGACACCAAGTGAGAGGTGTAGAAGTAGGGCTGTAAATGACTGGGTCCACAAAGTTACTACTACCATGCAAGTGACTGTTGCCACCTAAATGTGGAGGAGGGCGCGTTTTGATTCTAACCTTTTGTCTTGCCTCCTTTTTATATCTCTTCTAACCATGTTTTTTCTCATGTGACCATTTCACATGGGCAAGTCTACGTTTTAAAATGCCTTTGAACTGTTTGATGTTGACCCAAATGTATTTTCCTATCTTACCTAGTGAAGCAATTTTAACTTGTCCCAAATGATTAGTTTCAAAGTGCACCAGAAATTCTTGACCGTCTTTTACCAATGAGATGGTTTTTTTTCCCATTGTTTGTATTTCCATGGTTTATTTTCCCATTATTTGCAATTCCATTGTTTGATTTTCCATTGACAAAAGAAAGATAGCAACAAAACCAAATATAAAAATAAATAAAACAAACTTTCACACCTCGGAAGCTGCTAGTGTTTGACAGACCAAGCCCCTTGTCTAAAAAGGCCACCCCTTTTCTGTTGTAGACTAGGCCCAGTTGAATGACTGTTGTCTGTTTATCTACATGCCCTGCTGCCCTGCGTGACTTTATGTGTTCAAACCAAGCCGCCTGTCTGCCTGCATTTAGGCCCTTGTCTGCCTTGTCTTGCCCTACCCTTGTCTCAATTAAAATAATAGTAAATCCTGCACTTAGAATTAAAAAATGCAATCAACTGATGTATAAAGGCTCGTCAAAAGGAAAGATGCCAATTTTAATATTATTTACCTTATATTTAAAAAAAAAGGTATATTTAATATTAAAATTCTTTGAAGAAAAACTTGAGGAATTACTTAATATATCATAAATATATTATCAAAGACAAAAATAAAAAGAAATAAAAGCAAAAATAATTAAAAGATTGAAACAATTAAATAAATAAACAAAAATAAATAATTAGAGTTTTTTTAAGAACCATATTAAATTTAATCAAAAATATTAAATTTAAATATAGTTGTCATTAATTTTATAAAAAACAAAAATTATGACAATAGAAGCTACTTTGATGTCCTCATCCAATAGCTCAACCAAGGTGAGCGTGAGGGATCTTATGAAGGTCGTTGTCAATGTCAAAATATCCTTAAGAGATTTGAGCATAGATGCCAAATAGGATGTGGGTGACTCAACTTGAGGCAATGATGAAGAAGGTGCACCACTGACCTCTATAAAAGGGATAGTGATGAACTCGAGAGAAGTTGGAGCTTGATCCACTGCAAGAGTAGAAACTGAAAGTGGATTTGTCAGAGTAGACTTGCGGTGGCAAAAATTAGGCACAAGACCCACTTTAAACTTTCTTTTAAAGGATGGAGGGGAGACCCTTTGATCCACTAATGCTCGGTGGTTCCCATCTGAAACCTGATAAAATTAAGACTAGTGCAAAAGGAAAAGGAAATTATCACCTTTTTAGAGGAAGAAGAAGAGAAGGAAGAAAAATATGGTTTACAGTCTCCATCTTAATCAGGTTCTATTGATTCAGGTGTTATTCAAACAATGTTGGAAGAGGGATAGTTTGGTAGAATTGGTGAAATGTGGCATGCTTTCTCTTCTAATAGCAAGACTTAAATTGAAGATGCGTTGTTGAATCATTTGTTGAGTAAAGTTATTGTCTTTTGTTGTTTCTAACATATTACCAGTCGATTTGTTGAAAATTGTTGAGGAAAGGTTGCTATAGGTTCTGAAGCTTGAAAGTTTAGAGATGTAATTTAGACAAAATATACTAATGTTGAACAAAGGTTGTCTAAATGCATTCATGAGACAAAAGCATGCTTGAAAGAGGTATCTGATATGTACCGGTATTGTCTTTGGTGTCCTACATTTATTGATAACTTTAGGAGCAAAATTGAAAGTACTGAATCTGAATTGAACAACATTGGTAAGAATTATGATTTCTTCAAAGATAAAGATGCTAAGAAAAGAATCAGAGTTGGTGATTTTCAAGCTAAGTTGTTGTGTATTAAGAGACATAGGGAGGATTTAGTGAAAAATTTCTAGTTAGTGAAGGATATGGTTGAGATCCGGTTAGAACATCTTTCCAAAATTCATTTTGATGCAAAGGAATATAAATGTTTGTACCAGTCTCCTAACTGGTCATCATCATTTGATTCATTGGTTTTACATAACAGTTTGTGTGCACAGATGAGTTCTATGTAGAGGATTGGAAGTTGAGCCTTCCAATTATTAAAGAAAGGTACAAGAAAATTTTTCTTGTTAAATCTGCTATTTTAATTTGACCAACTTAGATGACTTGGCCCTTTTCTATTATTGGAAAAAAGGGGGAGAAAATGAAGAAGAAAATAAAACAGAAAAATGAAACTACTTAACTCAGGGGGAGCTTTTGGATTTTGGATGCTTTGAATGGTTTTGGTATTTTTATGTTTTTGTTGTTTTACCATCAATACCAAAGGGGGAGATTGTGGTGATAATTATTGTTGGCATTGTTGTCATTGATGTCAAAACTAGTGTATCGACTAGTTGTGCTCTGAGTGGTGAACATAATTGATCTATAAATGCAACATTATATGGTAACAAATATTGTGGATGGTTATCCTTGGTTCGGTAATGGTGGTATATTTTTTTGGTTATCCTATGGATGAAGTTTAGATGGTTGTGCATCTAATGAGTTAGTCAAATACAAAAAATGTAAAACAAGTTGAAAAAAGCATTCAACCAACTTAGATTATTACATACCTCCAATTAATCTTGAATGGAAGCACCCTCATTCCATTGATTTTCTCTTTGATATATGAAATGGGGATATGCTCTCTAAACACAACTATGGTATTCCCCAAGTGATTATTAAACCTAATATGGATGAAATGAGGTTCTAAGTATGTAACTAAATGGAGAAATGATAGAGTCAATGAATGGAGATATTAACAACTAGTGAAGATGATGATAAAACAAACTAAACTAAGTATGATTTCTAAGCTATGAAATGAGATGATATGAAATATAAGATAACACCAAATTGCTCAAATGGTCTTCTAAGCTCTAGGATGAATTCAATATAATAACAATGCATATGAGAGGTTGATGAAATGCTCACGGAGGGGCTCATATATATTGGATTTTGGAGCGAATGGATGATTATGATTCAAGAATGGAATAAAGGGCTAAGATTGAAAGGGTCAACAAGGTGGAGGCCACATGGATGCCATGTAAGAAAAGTGGTTGGTCATGCAAGAGGGATGAGTTGCTCACACGTGTGTGATTAGCTTTTGAAAGTGAGGGGTCATTGAATGGGGAATACAGAGAAGTAGAGGGGAGGTGGCTCAAGATGTCTCATACATGTGTGAGAAAATCCCAAAGGGGAAAGACGAGACATTCATGTAAGAATGCAGGTGGTTATTTAAGGAAGGTACTTATCCACATTGGGAAGGGTTGCTCACACATGTGTGAGCAATATTAGGAGGCTAATTGTTGTAGGAATTACAAAATTAGTCCTAATTAATGATGATTAGCCAAAGAGGTAGGTTAGGAGTTTAGGCTAGGTTTAGAATTAATTAATTAGGAATTAATTAAATCAAGGATTAAGACTTAGAAGGAATATTCAAATAATAAAATTATTTAAATAAAGTGGATGGAAGGAGGTTTTAATGTATTTAATTAAAATTAAATACATTGGTGACTAGAAGAATGTGAGTACAATTAAATAAATAAAATCAATAAATTATATAGAAGGGGATAATATGATCAATTAATTAAAAATTAATTATATTACTGCGGTAGATAAATTAAATAGGATTTAATAAATTAAGGGGTTAACATAGCATAAAAGTGGAAGGGATATTTTTAGATGTCTACAATTTGTCCCTCTTTGATGTGATGTCAAAAATGGTGTTGCATCAAAGAAAAGAAAATAAGATTCCCAAGAGGAAAACAAAGGCTTGGGAGTCATGTCGAAGCGACGATGATGGAAGGGTGTGCTCCATCAAGAAATAACACAATTTTTTTTTTTGGAGAATTTTCTTGAAAAGAGAAAAAGAAAGAAAATGGATAATAAAATAAAATAAAGAAAGAGTTTGCATGACCAATAGGGTGGTAGGAGATAATGATAGGAAAAACAAGGTCCGGGAAAAAATTAGGAACTAAGGGGGAATATAAGTAGGTCTTGAGGGTCCTACAAGAGGTCATTTTCAACTTAGCTAAGTCCCAAAGGAGAGATATAGTGAAAAGCATGGTGGAGATAAGGCAAAAAGACCATCTTAGGGAGTGTGTGTGGGTGTACTAGCGACCAACAGAGTATGAGGATCCGGTGAGTACCTAAATGCTACTTTGTACTTTCTATTCATTTCATTTAATGCAAATTTATTAGGTCATGTGATGCTTTTAGGGGGGTCAAATGATAGTGGAGAAAAAAAACATTTATTAGGTTAGGATAAGAGGGGAAAATAGGATAAGATTACAAAAGGATTATCCGACGCAGCGATGAATGGATGTAGGCTCAGTTTCTACCACTCAGGTTAAGCGAGCATTGGTCAGAGATGATAGAGTTGCGTGAGTGGCTGAAAAATGAGGAGTGGGGACTAGTGGTATTCATGGGAGTATATAATATGTACTAATGGCCTAATTTATGGACTCACAATGGGACAATGGTGAGTTTAGTGGAGCAGTGGCACAATAATACATCATCATGTCACCTATTGATAGGTGACACCACAATCACACTAATAAATGTCTGGAGGATATATCGAGTATCAATTAGAGGTGTCATTCTAGAGTATAGGTTGGAGGACAATAATTACTACATGTAGTTAGTATTTGAGTGCCTGGTGAGGAGGATTTTGATGAGCCATATGCAGATGTGATGACAGTTAGTGGTGGATACAAGATTTCTATGATTAGCGTTGTATCTAGATAGACTAATTTGGGAATGTATGATATTGGATCTGTTAGGGAATGGTTTTGTGATGTGATTAGTGAGCACACTATGTCTGGTGATGGAGACCAATACCATATTTTTCTAAGGTTATACTATCTTGGGTCAGTTGTATTGCAATCTGCACATGTGTGCATATCGGGGATACAAGAACTTGGGTACATAAGTGACACTTTTACTAGTATGGGCCCAGGAGCATATCGTGATGATGCAATCTTTGAGGATACGAGACTAGTAGAGGGAAAAGTTATATTCATGCAGATACTGACCACCACTATCTTATTCTTTTCTGAGTGTGACAGGATTTTGGTAGAGGATTATTTATGAGCTTCAAGTGTTACCATATATAACTACAACTGCCCGTATATGTTTAAAAGATATGTTTTAAACTTAAAAAATGATGCCATCAATTTTAAAGTAAAGACACGTCTTTTCAAAAGACTTAAACATGTTTTAATATATATTAAAACATATGCTTTCAATGGGAAAATTGACACATTCAGAGCTTTAAAGGTAAGAAATGACTTTTGTAAAACCTAACACATATGACTTATGTGTTTCTCTTTTTTTTAAAGACATGCATTAGTGAAATAAATTGACACCCTCTATGTGCTAAAGAAAGCAACGCATTTCCAGAGAAGACTCACATATTTTAAATATGTCAAATGATATGTATTGAACACAAAATTCAACACCTTCACTTAGAAGAAAGATAAATACGTGTTTAGTGAAGGAAAAACATATGCAAAGGGAACAAAAATCACCACCATTAGGAACTTGAACAGCCTGTAGCTTGAGCTAGACTAACTCAATCGACACCCGTGAGAGCTCAAAACGAGTAGGAAGACCAAAACTACAAACCTAAAACCAAAACAAGAACAAAAACCAAAGAAAATAAAGAAAAAAATGAAGGAAGACTCAATACTGGATGTTTTGTAAAACTTGAAATTTGAACGAGAATCAAGGGATAACTGATTCCGCCAAGTAAACTTCATCCAAAAATTGACCAACTTAGAGAGAAACTACCAATCACTTTGGAATTGCGCAGGGTTGCCCCAATTTTGGGGAATCCAAAATTGAGGACAACATATATTTTAAAATCCTTTAGCAAGGTAGACTTAATAAGTCTTTTGTACTCCCAACAACGTAAGCTATTAGAAGTAGCTAACATTGTAGCTCTAATCGAGCAACCTTTTTTCTGCAGTAGTAAAGGATTGTGGGTGTCATCCTCACCATAGTTTTTCCCTATAACCAAGGATTTCTGCATGACCAAAAATCATGGTTTCATGAGTATTCTTCTTATATGTTTGTATGATTTGGTTTATAAGCTTTATGATATTTTCATACTAAGTATTCAACTCGGTAATCATGAAATAGTTATACAGTAGTTAATCATAAAGTGTGTTAAATGTTTTTGGAGCACTGATTCACCCCTCCCCTCTCAGTACTTATTTTCCATAATTAATCCAACAATTGGTATTAGAGCTTGGACTCTCGAGATAATGGTTTAACCACCTGAGAGTGAAAGATCATAGCTATGGAATGTTTTAGGCAAGCTAAGAAGATTGAAAGTCTTGAGTTTGAATTGGAAAATGCACAGGAGTTGATCACTGATCTAAGGAGGAACTTGTAAAAATCATTGAGAATGAGAAGGCATTTATGTGATGAACTGAAAACTACACAAGAGCATGTTTATACTCTTGAGATAACATCTGAAGGAAGTCCAAATGATGAATATGAATATGCTATTAGAGAACTGAAGGAAAAGAATGATGCACTTACTGAGTAGTTGGATCTAATGAAGAAATAACAAGAAGCTAACAATATCATAATGACTGAAGTACTTGAATCTAAGAGAAAAGATGAAGATGAAAAGAGAATGACAGAAGATGATAAAAGACAAGTTGAAGTAAGGTTAACTGAGAAAGATAATGAGATCATGAGAATGATCCAAACCCATCATGATATGACCGACCAACTTGTGAATGCAAATCAAGAGACTACTAGAAAGGAATTTGAGAATCAAACACTGAAATATGAGATTGAAAGATTGATTAGAGAACTGAGATCAGAGAAAGAAGCCAATGAAGTACTGAAAAGGAATGAAGAAGCAATAAGATCATTGGACAAATAATTTAGAAGTCAGAAGCAACCGAGTGACAAAATTGGACTTGGATTCACTGAAAATAACACTACTGATAAAGGAGAGTCCTCTAATCCACTTGAAAATCAAGATACTGCTACCCCACCAATGACAAAGAAGCCAAATTGGTACTATTGTGGGAAGCCTAGTCATACAAAAAATGTCTGTAGAAGCAAAAGAGGTAAAGTACTAAGCACTCCTAAATTTCATGGTTAATGTTATAATTAAAATAACTATGGACTGTTGGAAATACAATATGGGAAAGTAAGATACTAAGAGAGAGGGGGGGGGGTGAATCAGGTTTTCAAATTTTTATCACTTAAAATAAATTGATCCACAAACATCCATAAATGTAATTGATCTATCATCTAGTAGCATCCATGACCGTAAATAAATAAGCTAAAACTGGCGTGGGGATGACACCCACAAAAATATTCACTACTGCAGCAATAAAGTGTGCATGTTAGGGCTACAAAATTTGATCACAATTTTTAATCTACTTGGTTAAAGGTCTACTCGGTTAAGAGCTACATATCATTACAATCTACCTTGTAAAAGGATTTAAACTTACAACAAAGTAAGCAATCGGCTAAGAGATTTAGAAAGGTCTGTTAGAACCACTATGTTAAGAGATTTCACCTGATACACTTGTTAGAATTTCTCAAGATCTGATCCTTCAATATGCACTTTGATGTTGATAACATATCTCCTCTTTTCAATACCTTCTCTGATCTAATAATCTGATATATTTTTACTCTGCTGCTCACCACACTTTCACTCTGCTAGATCTATGCTTCCTCTCTCAAAACAACCCTTCACACATCTCTCCTGTACACATACACCTTCTCTTACAATACACTACAATTAGGGTAAGAAGCAATCTTAATATACTTTACGGATCTGGTAATTAGATCTAGATCAATGATCAGGATCAAATGCTTATGCCGCTTGGATATTCCAATTTTTTGATTGGCTCCATGCCATGTAGTGGGATCAAATAATTAAATGCGTAATTATCTCATTGAGAATATTAAATGCTTAAATAAGTTAGCCCAAAATAGTTTACCTCAAAATTTGTGTCATTGATCCTGACATACAGAATAAAACTGTCTTGCTCGGCACAAAAAGACTCTAGCACTTGGCATGGACTGAACTTGGCAACCGTGTGACTCAGAAACTATTATCTACTCACCAATGATTGTGCTGGATAGCTTGGCCACAGTGATGACTGGCTAAAACTACCTAGATAAATGAGTAAGTGTTGGACACTAATGATCAACAAAACTTAGAGATCAACAATCTCCCCCTTTGATCTTAGTGGCAAAAACACTTATCATTTCTTTTATATTCACAAATTTTTCCTAAGTACACAAGTACTCCCCCTTAGATTATACTTCATACATTATCTACATAATATACATGCCTTCAGCAAAGATATTTATACCTGGTTCTGCACATGTTTTTCTGTTTCCTGTCCTATTTCCCCCTTGTTTTTGTCACTGATAGTTTGAGGGGTTAAGTTGTATTTGTCCAAAAATGGTTTATGAAGCTTTAATATCAATGAAAATGATGTATCCCAACTATCCTTAACAAAATTCATAACCTCCAACTTAACTTCTAGCTCGACAGCTAGACTTACCAAACTATCTGCAATAGAGAGATGAGAATCTCTCTTGACTAATTCTCATGCAGCTGTTAGTTCTTTCTGAATAACCTCCAAATGAGGTATCAAGTTAGCTTGAATTGTTATTAATTTGGCCCTGATTCGGCCATCTTCAGCCATAATCTCAGCTAATCTCCTCTATGCATGAGTCAACCTATCAAAATGTATGGAGCTAGAAATAACATCCATGCTCAATGAACTTGCTGTTGACTTCATATCTAAATGCAACTTCTCAATAAGCTGTTGATTATCCTTTGTAAAGAATGTTACATCACATAATATTTTGTACAAATAAAAAACATCATTTGCAACTTCCTCAATAATCTCAACAAGAGAAGAAATTTCAACCTGTTTGGTGGCAATCTCTCCAGATATCTTCTCCAAGACTTTGTTCTCAAATCTTCTCTCTAACCATTGCAATAATTTGTCATTTTCCTCAACATTTTCATCAATAACTTTCTACACAATGTGAACTAACTGTTCTAGTGTTGGTGCTTTCTCATTTACATCTTCCATATCAAAAGCTTTAACAAAAATATCCTTTATGTCATGCAAAACTTGCTTCTTCTTTGTTCCCTCTTCATTTCCTCTTGTCTCTTCTTCCTCTTCAATAGGTCTTGAAGGGTCTAAATCTGCTCATATGTCAAACTCCTAGGATCCCATTTAGGAATCACAATAACCTCATCCAATGTGACATTTAAGCTTGGTGACTTTTTCTTGTTTATTTTCCTCTTCTTAAGCTCTGGTGAGCTGATACTCGGCTTAGGTTTTGTGATATCTTTTCCTTTGTCAGTGTTAATTTCAATTGCTGCCTTCATCTAAGTCAAGATTTCCTGCTGGTCAGCTATACTTCCCATTTTGGGTCTAGTGGAAGTAGATGATATAGAGTGTGGTAGATCCACCAACACTTGTATAGCCTCTTGTTTTGTAGGTTTATTTGCAATTTCTCCCATCTTATCTCCACTCTCTAAAACTGTTTGTACAACCTCTAAAATAGGTGGATTAGTATTGATTACCTCCTTTTCTCCTTATTTATTTGTCTTGGCCTCAGTTGTATGAATGGGTAATTGGATACCTGTGTTTGACGGCTCATTTTGATCCTCGACATCCAAATTATTGTTATCTTCAAGTGTAGTGTCAATGAGACTATCCATTGTCAAATCTACAGTTTTCCCATTGCCTGTTTCCTCTTATGGTTCTGTCTCAGTCTCTTCTTGATCAGTAGCAATTTGGTCTTCCATTTCCTTTTGCTTTGAGGTGCCTTCACCTTTCTTATCTTCCTTCTTAGTTATTAACCTAAATATTTCTTTCCATATTCTGGTGCTCTATTGTACTACACCTTCAACATCATTTTTCACAATTGCATAGTCTCTTTGTCTAGGAATAAACTTCCTTTGATATTGCTCAATAAACTTGGCTATTTGTTTCTTTGTTAGTCTAGTAATGACCTTGGCTAGTGTTCCTTCCCTTATCTATCTTTCGGTCATCAAAGCATACTACCATTTTTGTGATAAAATATCATAAAGCTCAGTAGGAACAAGGTTTCCTATCTCTACAGGTGTCATCTTGAATGTACACATCATATCTAGTAGTGCTTCTTGAATCTTATGCTTGCCTGTTATGCTTTGCTTCTCATACTTGATAAATTTAAATCCTGTTGAACCAGCTGTACTTCTAATATTCTTTCATACCTCATCAATATTGGTTAGTGGTTTATGTGATGTTGTAGGTATATTTCTAGGTTCGTCTGTATCTATCTTCTCCTCATCCTCTTCTCCACTAGACATATATTCTCCATGTTCTATTGATAAACCCAAAGGTGCATCCTCTATTTCTTCATCACTCTCATTTCCAACCATCTTCTTCAGATTTTTGACAATCTTTTTCCTCTTCCTCTCCATAGTGCCAGCCTTCAAATCTATAGAGATTTTGGACTTAGCTTCTTCATAGTTTCCAAAATGTTTGGCTACACCATCAATCTCCTCTGCCAATAGAGCTGTTATAGCTGTAGATGTCTCATCAATGTTCATTTCATAAGGTAATGGCCTTAGCCATGATACCCTTGGTACTACACCCTTCACATAAGTAAAATCTGTTTCTACCAAAAAACATATATCCTCATAGTGTTTCTCAACTACTGATCTGGGAATTTTGCTCCTTAATCTCATCTTTTTCTTAAATTTGACAAAATATGTTCCCATCACATTGTCAAAGTTATCACCTAATTGTTCAATAAATACATTAATTTGTTGAGTAATAGATCTGTCTGTTTTCCACACAATGTTTCCAAAAGTAGGAAATGTATTATGTATATAGAAAAATATGCAAATGAGCAGAGATCCAAACTTACACATTGAGTTCTTTACCTTTTGGATTGAAGAAAGGTTCTCGACCAGTTGCATTAGTTGAAGCTCGGCAAGGTCATAAGTATGATCCTTCTTCACAATCTTCCAAGCCTAATCGACTGTAATGCATGGGACACTGTCCAGTCAACTCAACTGATAAAACTTGTGAGCAATAACCCTAACTGCAAAATCAAGCTCCAAATCTTTAATAGTAGAGATCGTCATTCCTCTTTTATTCCAAACAGCTCCAGTGAATTCTTCTATGTTTTCCTTACTCTGACATCTCATGGTTCTCTTCCTGTTAACTATTGGATAACTAGTTACGTGATGGATGATTTCCTTTGTAATCTTAACTGGTCCATTTTCCAGCCACATGTTCATGTCATGTACATGACTAAGAAAAATCTTGATCCATTCCATTCTGAAATCCCTCAAAAAATCTAGGGCACGAGTTAACCCTCTCTCGGCTAAATGTGTGTGTTCAACTTTTAGGGCTCCGTCTTTGCACAATTGGCTATAAGATTCTCTTAGCTCATGATCTCCAACTTTACTTATCTTGCACATATAACACGACCTAATATCTTGAATCATGAGTACCTTAGGTGGAATCAATGATAGGGCTCCAATCATATCACCCTAGATGGCACTCTCAGGAACTGCTAAAAAATTAGGAGGCGCACAGGTGTCGCTCTATACCAATTGAACTTTTAGAAACTCCTTCTCCATACCCTTCATTGCTGCGGAAGAACTAGCGACCATGATTTTGAAAGAAATAGGGTTTCAAAGATGAACATAATACCTCGACAGATTTTGAACTTCACACTTTTTACTCAGGATAGCTGACAACACGTTGTAGAAATATTCAAAAGATCTTTGCAGAAATCAAGATCGCAAATGCTCCAACACTCTGTGAAATTCTCAATCGTAAGGTGAAAAAATGAGTAATGAATGACTCATTCCTTTATAGGCTCCAAAGGTCAAAATTTAGGTTGTAATAAATGTTTTGTCCATTGAGTGAGTGCCAAACAACTGTCCTTGGCTGACTCACAAAACTCATCTATCTCTCGGTCACAACCCAATGTATCTTAACATATGTAGATATGGACTTTTGCACTTTATATGTTAGGAACTGATAAAAGATATGAGATATAAACACAATTCCTCACATACCATTTTTGCTTAATTAGTGATGGTGTGATCACCTGATCCATTGGATTGGTTGACCTCGGCTTCAGTAGCTTCGCTGCTGCTCAGTTCTATTTTCCTTATCCATGTCTGGTTCATTTGTGCTCTAATTTCTTCAACAGTAGGAGCAGGTACCCTTGTCTAGCAATCCTTCCTAGTGTGACCGATTTTTAGACAATTATAGAAAACTAGGCTTCCATTCATCCAACTCTTAGATTTTCCTCTAAAATGTGTCTTTATGCAATTTTCTGGAACATGCCCATACTCACCATAGTAATGACAATTATGCCATGTATTGTAATCCCAATTATAAGTGTTACCTTTCCTTGGTGCTTTTGCTTGTGTCTTTGATGTCCATTATTGTTTAGCATTAGATCTGCAATCTTGCGCTCTATGTCCAAATTTTTGACAGTTGTAACAATACCCATTGAATCTAGGTGTGTGAGGTGAATTATTTGCCTTTTCCCAACATTCATGTGCTTGATGTCCAAACTTCTTACAGTTAAAGCAATAACCATTGAACTTAGGTTTAGGATTGGACTTACCATTCTTGCTTTGGCAGATGTTTGTTGTGTGTCCTGATTTTCCACAGTGGTGGCATACAGGTTTGATGTTCTTTGACTTTGCATTCCTCTTTTCACCAATCTTAGATGATTCTCCTTTCTCAGTAGATGTTTTTTGTTTGATATGACCTAATCCAAAAAAATCTTTAGATCTCCTTGATGCTTCCATCAGGTTTTCAAAATGAGTCAAAGCTTCATTGAATCTGTTCAATCTTTCATTAAGTTCTTTCTCATATCTCAATTCATCTTTCAATTGACTGTTCTCAAATCTTAGATTCACAATTTCCATGTCTTTCCTATTGATCTCCTGATTTGCAATTAGTAGTTGATTCACCATGTCAGCCTGATTATTTGTCATCATTTGTACATCATGTGTCCTTTCATCAAGTCTGATAGTCATCACTCTTTTTTCTTCTTTAGCCATAGCTTTGTCATCTTTAGCTTTCTTCTTTTGTTCCACTACATCACATAGTCTTACTATTTGCATTTCTTGTTCTCTTTTCAAGTTTCTGACTTCTTCACACAATGTATTGTTCTTTTCTAGTAGATGTGAAATTATTGCATTGCTCTTAATAGAGTTTCCATTCTAAAATACACTTGTAGTGTCTTCTTCCTGATAATGAGTGTCATTCATTTGTTTGGCCAAATATTTCCTAGATATCAAGGAATTTCTCAATTCCTGTCTTGCTGTCTCAAGCTGATGTAATGCTAGCTAAATTTCAATCTTTTGATTCTCAATGAATTCACCCAATTTGCAAATTTCCATCTCAAGATCTATACTCTCAAGTTGATTAAAACCTTTTATGTGAGAACATAGCTCTGATACCAATTGTTGGAAATACAATATGGGAAAGCAAGATACTAAGAGGGGGGGGGGGGGGGAANGGGGGGGTGAATCAGATCTTCAAATTTTTATCAATTAAAACAAATTGATCCATAATCATGCATAAATGTAATTGATCTATCATCTAGTAGCATCCATGACAGTAAATAAATAACTCAAGACACGGAATTTAGTAACCCAGAAACCCAATAAGGTAAAACTGGGGTGGGGATGACACCCACAAAAATATTCACTACTACAACAATAAAGTGTGCCTGTTAGGGCTACAAAATTTGATCACAATTTGTAATCTACCTGGTTAAAGGTCTACCCGGTTAAGAGCTACAGATCATTACAATCTACCTTGTAAAAGGATTTAAACTTACAACAGAGTAAGTACCCAACTAAGAGATTCAGAAAGGTCTATTAGAACCACTCTGTTAAGAGATTTCACCTGATACACTTGTAAGAATGTCTCAAGATCTGATCCTTCGATATGCACTCTGATGCTGATAACATATCTCCTCTTTTCAATACCTTCTTTGATCTAATAATCTAATATATCTTTACTCTGATACTCACTACACTTTCACTCTGCTAGATCTATGCTTCCTCTCTCAAATCAGCCCTTCACACATCTCTCTTGTACACATACACCTTCTCTTACTGTACACTATAATTAGGGTAAGAAGCAATCTTAATATACTTTACAGATCTGGCAATTAGATCTAGATCTAGATCAAGATCAAATGCTTATGCCGCTTGGACATTACTATTTTGTGATTGGCTCCATGCCACGTAGTGGGATCAAATAATTAAATGCATAATTATCCCGTTGAGAATATTAAATGCTTAAATAAGTCGGCCCAAAATTTTTTACCTTGAAATTTGTGTCATTCCTGACATACAGAACAAAACTATCTTGCTCAGCACAAAAAGACTCTGGCACTCGACATGGACTGAACTTGGCAACCGTGTGACTCAGCAACTACTATCAGCTTGGCAACGACTATGCCGGATAGCTCAACTGCAGTGACGACTGACTAAAACTGCCTAGATAAATGACTAAGTGTGGGACACTAATGATCAACAAAACTTAGAGATCAACATGGACATCAAGCATTTGAGTTTAGATCAAGGACTTATAACAATGCATAGAAGTCAAAGTTCAATGGTTATTGTAATACTTGCAATTAATATGGTCACAAGTATGAAGAGTGTAGGTCAAAGAGAAAGAATGAAAAATGGGTACCTAACTGATAGAATACACCAACCAGTCGACAAATCACATCAATACCATAGGACTATAATACAAGAATTTCATGTACAACATTTGGGAGATATGAACGCATTGTAGAAAATTTCATGTTGATGCATGGTAGAAACAACAAAATATCATGGAGAAACCCTGACATGGCATGTTTTCATTTTCATAAGGTAGGTCACCTAGCCAAAGACTACAGGTACCAAGGTAAAGAGCTAATCAAGGATGAAACAACTGAGAAAGCACAAGTGAATGTCGAAGGGATAAGAAATTAAATGAACAAGACATAGATAATAAAGACTCTAGATGATGGAAAATCATTTGGAACAATGGACAACACCTCATCTACCGAGTCGGGTGCACCTATCTCCACCTAATCGGTGAAAGGTATGTGTAGGAACTGCAAAGTTAAATTTAAATCTTTAATTGGTTCCTAGCATGTGTGCAGAGATCCATATGAGCATATTTAGATGCATTTGGATATGTTGTGAAGTTTCCCTCCTTTAGCCTTTCCTTCCTTCACCAAAATCACCAAGTTGACCTAGAAGTCTCCAAGTTTGGAGAGTGGGAAATCAACCTCCAAACTTCTCCAAAATTCCACTAAAAAGGAATTCCTACCTAATTCTCTACCTAACCTTCCATATGATTGGTCACTCTTTAAAATTTCGTCACTCTCAAAGAAGGCTCTCTTTGAAAGGTCAAAATTGAGGTTTGGGCATCCTATTGGTCAAAATTTAACCCCCAACCCATAGTATACTAATTGAGCTATCTAAAACCAACCCTAACTAACCCCCGGGGTCCATTTAACCCCTCAAAAGTCCAGTATGAGTTGACTTGCAAAAACACAAAATGAGATTCCCTTTAAAGGCACAAAAACCAAGATACCTTACCTAGGGACTCTACAAGATGATTCTAAGGTAATAATCTAACCCATCTAACTCACTTGGTCATGCCAACTCACATGCACATGTGTCAATTGGCACCACAAAAGAAAACACATCACATTACTACACACATGGCTTGTCAAGTTGATAATTCAAGATTACATAATTTACAAATTAATACAAAATTAAAACATCACATTTAATAAATAAACACATAAAAATTAGGTTTTATCTCCCCTTGGAGTTAACCTTGGCTTAACACGGTTTTCACATTAATCCATCCTTGGTTCCCTGCATTTAAATTCCATGGTCAATTTTCCTGCACACTAGATCAAAATATTAGTAGCTCATGAAAGAAAACATACATATAGATAAAAATTCAACATTAATGATTAACATAAAACACCTCTATTAGTACTTGTATTTTACAAAATTCATCATAAATTATGATAACACATACTATCAGGTTTCCAGAAGCAAAAGTATATAACTCATCAAATATCATTGAATCTCATCATTATATAACTTCCTGAAATTCATCTATAGAAGCATCCTTAAGTATTTGTATAGTCCAAACATCATAAATAATTTTGAATTGACATCAAATTCACTTTGAATCCAATTTCAAGAATTCCATTTCTAAAAATGAGATAAGCAGAAACCAAAACTACTCTCTAAATCATAACATCAAGATCAATAATTTTAAACATATAAAACAAAATAGTATAATATAAAACAAATCATCATTATTATATAACAATATATCCTAACATCATAATCATAATATAAAACAAATCATCATATAAGGTCTAATGATATGAAATCCACTGTCCAAATGAGTCTAAAATATCAAAATAGTGTATCATCACGAGAATCAAAACATGAACATGTCAGTTGTGCTATGAAGGGTCGGGGTGAGGCCTCACAGTTTGACACACTTTTATATTTTTAGCATCATCACTAGTTCCATCAATGAAAAATCATATAAATAATTTTTTATAATTATAACTCTTCTTACATGGGAAACCATCTACAAACTCTTGCAACCATATCTCTGCATCTTCAAACAATATTGTTGTCTTCAATCAACATTATCAAATCAACATACCTAGCAACGTTTGATATGCAAATTCTTCACATCATTTGTATAATCAATAAGATCAACACTCAAACTATTATACTCACTTATTCAAACATTACTAACATGAACTTATTTCTCATTCAATTACTATCCACTCAAAGCTGCTTGTTAACTATTAGAAGACCTTAGGTCACTTATAACTTCATGTCTTTTCTTTTATTTGTTCTTAAAGGGCTCTTTTGTTGTCCACATTCACTAATAATTGAATTTTTCATTTCTTTGCATTTTATTCATTGTTTTTTACATTTATTCTCATTGCATGTTTAATCTATCTTTAATATGTCTTTGAACACATTCATTTTGACCTTCATGGTATCTTTTAATCTTGTATGTCTTCTTGTTTTTTTACAAATTGATCCCATCACTTTTTTGACAATACCATGTCTTTTTTTATAGTCAAGATCACTATCCTTATTGTCATACTCTGCTTTGACATGTTGATCCATGACTTTTATTGTGTTCTAATCATTATTGATATAACTATCTTTCATTTTTTGGTATGTTTACTATCTTAAAGCCTTGATTTTTGTATCTCATGACATCTCTATCATACTTTTTATTATCTTTTTTTTAATCTTTCTCATAAATCCCTTTGAAAAAATTTCATCCAATATTATTTCCATAGATTAATATGTTGCTCCTCTCTTGATGTTATCCTTGATGCCAAGCACACTAACTGTCTCTTGGTTGCACTGATCAATGGTATATGTTTGATATTGGAATTGATCAATGGTATGTGTTTGATACTGGTTGCATTAATCAATGGTATATGTTTGACACCATATCATGATTATCATCTCATTTGATGTTTCTTGGTGATATATGATTCTTAGACATTGATACACTGTATGATACAAGGCATATGATACAGTGATACTTGATACATTGGTCAGACGTGATGTTACACCGTGATGTTATGATTCATTGATACATATATGTTCTTATGCACTTGGTGCATAAATAATTCACATATCATAGAGGAACCCCTTGATATGAATGATACCATATGAGGCAATGATACAATGCATCTTTGATTGCAGAATGTCATGGAATGGATAGTAGTATATTAGTCTTCATATATATATTTTTGTATTCAAAAGATGATGCATATATGAAAAGTTGACATAGGTTGATATATATAATTAAATTTGATACATATTCAAATTGCATGCATAGTTTATTTGTATTTTATTTGATGGTGTGATCAATAATAATATTAAGTTGAATTAAAATTTTATTGTCTCATATATCAGATACATGCACATGTGCACTATGTGTGACAAAGAGGTCTTGGTAAAGAGGATCACAAAGTAGCATTCCTTGAGAAATGTTTTTTTTTTTTAAATAAAAGGTGGCAATACTTGTGTGAGTCACTTCAAGAGACTAAGACACATATCCTATTTCACATGGACTTGTAAGTGACCCTATTGAAATACACTTGGCGCAAGAAACATATGATGTATCAATTTTGCTAGATAAAATATTCACCATAGTCAATAAAGATATTACAAAGAATGAGAGTTAATCCCATAAAAATTCCTCCTTATCATGTAGCGCTTGGTAGAAACAAAATTTTTTTGAAGCATTTTTTATTCACTTAACTAAAACTATTAGGTTAGGGCATGACTGCGGGAGTTGGAGTTTTCAATTTTGAAATTATTGATAACCTAAAATGTGTGTAGCATCATGATAGTGGTGGTAGAGATATGGGGCTTGATAGTTACTTTTATTGTATGGATTGAGAGAAATTGGAAGGATGGTATTGGTAGATTTGGTGGATTATCAATTAGTTAGATGACAGTTTTCTTCAACAGTTACTTTGCAAGCATTGTTTCTCATTGGTTAAGTTTCTCTTCTATCAAGGGTGGTAATTTTATTTTGTTCAGCTTGATTTATTGTTCATATTCCTTATTGTAGCTAAGCCTATTTTTGCTAGGAACTTTTGTAAAAAAAAATTATTATCCCATTTAAAAATTTATATGTTAAGTCAGGTTATTTTTCTAATGAAAAACTTTGTAACAAGATTTTGTTCTTAATCCCAAGTTGACCGTTAATACATTTATTATTTGTGTTGTTTAAACTTGTATCTTAGTTTGAGGGATTATATACTTTGAATTCCTATTCTTACCCAGATGTCGTTGTCAAGGGTTTGCATATATATTTTTAGTGTATTTGTTATTTAAACCCTTGTGATTAGTGTCTAGTTTGTGTTGGGTGTTATTCCCATCTTTGTAAGGTCAAAGGTTTTTGTTTTATTCAAAAGTTTTCCAACCCTAGTTAAGGGTTTGTCTTATTTTGAGTTGTTGCTATGTTTGGAACCCGATGCAAATTATATTGTGTTATTATCATCAAGCATAAGTGAGTGAGTTGTAAACAAATATTTTTATAATTAATGTCTAAAGAACAATTATTTCTCCAATTGGAAGTTTAAAGAACAATTGTGATTAATACATATTTGATTAAGTATTTTTCAGAACACAACATATATGATTAGTTATAGAGAAGTTAGAATAGGCTTTGGTTTTTCAAAAGGAAATTGTATTTCAGTTTTAAAAATGCAAGAAATTATAAAAGACAACTTGAGATGTGTATAGTATGTGAGAGTATTATTGTATAAGAAAAAAAAAAGTTTTTTTATACTCTGCTGAAGAGTAGATGACATACAAAGATCATATTTCTTAATCATACAAGTTGTAAAATAGTATACTTTGAAAAGATTATTAGGAATCTGCCACTATATCATTTTATTATGTATATCACATACATATACATAATGACATGGTATATGTGAGTATAAGATCTATGATGTATTAATTGTTTCTTATGAAACTCAAGTGATGTGAGTTAAAATATGTTGTGTAATGAGATAGAGGTTGTACTCTATATGACACCAGATTGTCAGTGCAAAAATGAATGCTAGTGAGGCAATATAAAAAAAATTTCAGTGAGACAACATTAGGGCAGTGAGGTTTGTATGAATAAAATTGAAAATAATAAAGCCAATGAGGTAACAATTTTCAAGTGGTTTTCTAACCAAGAGGGTTTCCACTCAGGACAATTTACTTGTGTCATCTATTTGTGTTTTTTATTATTCTTTCAATGTGTATTGTTTGAATGCTCTTTATTTACTTGTGCAAAAATATTGAAAAATAGTTGGCCTTGAAGCATCAATTCACCCCCTCATCATGCTTCTGATACTCGAACATAATTGAAGGGGTTTTGATCTTAATGGTCATTGTTATCAATTCAAATCATTGTGTATTTGTAAATTGTGACTCTGATGACATGTAACTGATTGAATGTTTGATAATGTTAAGTTGAAGATAATGCAAGGCATTAAATCAGTTAATGGTTTGTATTGTCATTGATGTCAACTTGATATCATCTATACGGTCATATACAAAATGCAAAAGACTTCAGAGAATTAATGGAATAGAGATTATGCTTTTAGATTTGCATAAAAGTCAAGTATTCACTAAGTGACAGATAACACCGATGGAGTGCACACCATCGGTAAAGGAAAAGAACAAAATTCATAGTGATACCCGACGAGTAGAAGACAATATTGCCTGATGAAGCTAAATCATAATGATACCTGACAAGCTGAAAACAGAGTTACCCGATGAGTAAAATCCAATGATGCCTGACAGACAGAGATCCTAAAGCTGCCTGGAGTCACACTGATGGAATTGGAAGTTGTCACCGATGACTAAGTACAGAGTTGACCGACAAAACAGAGAGTTCAAAAAATGACAAAATATCTAGCTGGCAGAGCTTAAGGATAGAATTAACTACTTTTTTATTTGTTTTATTTGGCCAGAGTTAAGTAATTGATTTAAAGAAGATTTGTACAGTTGGCAAGAAGATAACTACAAGATAAATTAGGAGTTATGCTTTAAATTAGATTGGCTAGATTGTTTTTCATGCCAAGAATCAAGAATCAAGAATCAAGAAACAGTGAATATCATGTCTATATAAGAGACAAGCATAATTCATTTTCATAATCACATACACGGGAAGGGGAGTGAATAGAAAGAGGATGCTGAAGAGAAACTGATGAGGAAGAACTTCATACAGTCATGATCAATCAAGCTGAAGGAGAGCTAAAGAATTCTGCAGACACTGACGAATAGTGAAACACACCATCACAAAGGAGAAAATGTGGAGCAAAAAGAATTGAATTGATACATTGATCAGAGAGGTATTGTACTTAAATAGATATGAAAATATACAATTCAAGTTGCATTAGAAACATGTCATTGTATTTCAGTTTAACCATTGAAGCATTAAAGTCTCTTAACAAAGCAGGACTTAACAGTCTTCTATATATTGAGGTACATCCCAAGGAGTACCAAAAATGTTGATTCATGAAAGTAGCACTAGATTTGCCTAAAGCCTATTGACAGTCTAAGAAGGAGGCTGATTCAAGGATGGTAGAAAACTGAGTTGCTCGATACTAAGTGGCAACCTCTATGTATAAAATCCTCTAACAAGGTCACACCTAACAGTGTGTTTGTAACCTTTAACAGGGTTGGCTCCTAACAAGGCTCACTTTAGAAGAGTGAAAATTTGGGGTACCGGTCCCAGTGGTTTTCCCCTTAACAGGGTTTCCACGTTAAAATCCATGTGTTATGTGTGTATGGTTATTACTTTACTATTTTACATTTCACATATGCATTCTGGATTGATTGGTATACTCTGCATATTTACTGAGTGTCGGTAAATAGTTTTACTACTTATCGGTAATCAAGGAGAATAAGGACAGACAAGGAAAACTGATATATAGTTAAATGATTATTAGTATTTCATGGCATGCATATTTTAGGGACTTAATAATCTAAGATTTATTTGATTGGTGGTTAGTGATTAAAGGATAAATTTTTGAGGCCACTGATTCACCCCCCCAGTTATTACTAACAATTGGTATCAGAGCTTGTGTGCTTAGAAGGAAGGTTTCATGACCTAAGTCAAGATCACAAGATGAATAGACGAGATGTGCCCAAGTTGAACAAAGACAACTTTGCTTCATGGAAAAGTAGGATAAGACTCCACTTATCAGGTATTGGTAATGATGTTACTCAATACTTAGATATTGA
>MU227701.1:6076931-6090649 GCA_018584345.1 Thuja plicata | reverse complement strand
AATCTCCTCTAGTACCCTAGTGGTGCGTTAAAGTCCCTACATTGTTAAGGTGAAAACCTTTCTTTGAAAGGATTGGAAGAGCCCCCTTAATTGGGAAAATGACTTGATCACAACCACCTGAATGGATACCTTGACTACAAACTTTGTTTTAGTGACCAAAAACCCTCTATCTATTGGCGCAAAAGGTCAAAGACCGACTAAGACGTCCCACATTTTCATAGCTCTTAGTAGAGACAACGGTCCTTTGGGAAGTGATTCCCTTGGGATTCAAAGCTTGGTGTGTCTGAGAAGTGAGTGCACTGTAAGGAGGATCCTGTGCCTCCAAGCTTCTAAGTTGTCCGCTATGAGTAGACGTGGCTAAAATTTGGTTCAAGTGGGAATTTTAATAGATATTTCCCTGGCTTACCTAGGTTGTGGAGTGACTATTCTATTTACAATAAACAATATTCTTGATGTGTCTTGTGTGAGTGAAACATCAAAACATATACCAAACATCAAGACAAACATCGAACCGATCAACAAATCTGCATTCTTAAGTGTCAAATTATCAATTTGCCCAATTTGTTATCTTATCATTTTCAGTCTTCCTTGGTTGATCCACATCAGATTAGGTCACTTACCCTGCTATTAGAAGCTTGTTTACACTTTGGATTCTTGCATTTTGACCTCTTGAACTAGTAACCTTTAATTTCACAAGTGACCTTGCTTGGAGCTTGGTGAGCTAGAAACTGTCCTTGCTGAGAAGATAAACCTTTAGATTCTTTGATAACACACTTGGAGAGTTTTGGTAATCTCTTGTCCATTCAATTTCATACATATTCAAATTCAATCAATATAACTTAGGTAAATCATCCTCCTGATCCATATGTGTTAGGGTATTCACCCGTTTAGTGGGAACCTTTGTGGTAGTGTTGGTTTATACCCCTTGCAAAATTCTATCTTATCATCTCTCTTTTGGACAAGTGAATGCCTTTACTATCCTAGTTTGGTACCAAGGTTTCTTAGGGTCATCCTATCAGCTAGTACCTTTTTTTTCATGCCAATTACAACAAGATATCAAGTAGATCAAGGAAAATGACCTCAAGTAGTCTTTAACCAACTACCCTTAGTTCAAACTCACTAAAAATGTAAGGGAAAAGAACCCATATTGGATCAATCACCTAGGAACAACTCAAAAGTTTGGTTTGATTCTAAGAGTCACCTTAGTGATTTGGGTACACCCTTAGCATCTTCTCACTTAGATATGGATATGAGTTACACAATGGCTCGATGAGAGAGGGAAGACATGGATAAACGCCTTGATGACATATTTTCAAAACATAGAGATACCATTTCGTTTGGTGGTTCCTCTCATAATAGTCAACCAACTTCACCCCTTATCTCAACTAGATATCTAGATGCACACCAAAGAGCTGAGAGAGGTAAGATGCGAGCCTATCAAGATGAGTAATCACAACATGAAAACCAAGATGAGGAAATTTATGACACTCACGTAAATGCATCGTACACCAATAATTTGTTTCAACATTCAAGACCAAGTTCACCACTCAAAACATCTTCAAGATACACGAGTGAAAGACTTAAGAGAATAGAGCATGAAAAGAAAGCCTTCCTAGATGAACAAGCTAAAAAGGAAGCGCAATTTAGACTCCTAGAGTTGGAGATAAAAACCTTTTTGTAAATAGAAAATAAATCCCTCTAGGAGGAGAAAGATAGACTCTTGGCTCAGTGACTCAATGACCAATTTAATAACATGTGTGTTAGTGGTGGAAATAACTCTCCTCCATCCACTCCTCCTGAGACTCCATGAAGTAGAAGATGCTTAAGGACACCATCACGATCTCATAGCCCTAGAGGAAGAAGGGATTCAAAACATGATCATTATAGGAGACGAACACCTCCTAGGAACTCAAAACAACCTTCACAACTTGCTCATCATGGTTCACAATATGGGGGTAGTAGCTCAAGTTTTGACTTTATGAAAATGCAACAAGAACCACTCTTCCAGAAATATGTGGAGAAATATTTAGAGAAAAACAAAAACAAGTTCCTAGAAAGTTTAATGAACAAGGGTGCTAGAGTCCCCTACAACTTTGATGTGGACAAAAGAATTAAGAAGAAAGGTCCATCTCAAGAAGAGGAGATCAAACAACTTAAGAGCACGATGGAAAAAAATTTAGCACCCAAGAATTCATTCTCACTTGATTCAATTTGTCCTAATCCTTTTGACAAAAGTGTTAACATGAAAGATTTCCCTAGAAAGGTTGAGATCCCTCAATATGACAAGTATGATGGGAATGGAGATCCACATGATCACGTGTGCCAATTTTATACAAGTTTTGAGTTCTATCAAGATGACTCATACCCCATAAGATTGTTCCCAAGGAGTCTTAAGGGTCAAGAGATGGAATGGTTCACCAACATAAATCCTCCCGTTAAGACTTTCAAAGAGCTTGTCCACAGATTTGTTCAAGACTTTTCATACAACCTTTCAAGGTCAATCACCATGTTGGAATTATGTAACTTAAAGCAAAATCAAGGGGAATCCTTTGTCACTTTCTTGCAAATGTGGAGATGAAAATGCTCTCGCTACTCTAGAACCATTCCTAAAAATGAAAAGATTAACATCATTATTAGCAACTTGGTTCCCAAAATGCGGTATGAAGTTATGAAGATGATTTTTGATTCCTTTGACACCATGGTCGAAACTGCATGTAGGATTGAGGATGTTTTGAAAGAATGAGGAATTTTGACCAAACATGGAAATAAAAACAACAACAACAACAATGGTCAAAACAACAACAACTCCAATAGAGATAAAGGGAAGAAATCACACTAGAATAGGAACAAACAAGTGGTCAATGATAGAGTTGTGGACTCCTCCCAACCCAAAGATCAAACTGTGCTCCACTTGTCTAGTGTTGTTCAAGCCATGAGGCTCAATACATCTAATCAACAAGAGAGAAAGCCAAGATACCAAGATAGGCCTAATAAAGAAAGATGCCAATTTTCAAAACTTGGTGACTCATATGAGGATGTCTTGAAAATGCTCATTGCCAACAACCTTGCACATCCTCAAGATCCTACGAAACATTATATACTTGATGTTAAGCCACATTGGTGGGATGAGAAGGCCTCTTATAAATTTTACAATGGTATTGGACATGACATTGAAAACTGCTGGAAACTCAAGCATATTATTCAAGATCTCATTAAGAATGACAAACTTAAGATAGATGGATTGAACACCAACACCGATCATGAGGCATTCAAGGAACTATTTCCCAAATATGAAAAGGGGGAAACCTCTAAAGCTAATAATGTAAAGGATGAGATCAATTACACCTACACAGATGCAAAGAATACTATTAACATGCTTGAATTTGTAGAGGAAAATGTCAATATGATGAGGGGTAAAGATCCCTATGGTTATGATCTAGATGTGGACCCTCCTCCCATCTTTGATGAAGAACCCGTTGTGGTGCTAAGGGGTCCCAACTCTAGAGTGTCATCGCAAGCCCTCAATTTTGTCACACGAAGTCAAGGTCCTGTTGTCATTAGAGGACCCAATTCGAGTCAATCAAGTAAACCTAAGCAAGTGGCATCCAAGATTGTCACCTAAAAATCAACAGTTAATCCTAAGTCAAGCTATAGTCTTGTTGATAAGTTGCAAAGAAACCCAGCTCATATTTTGATCTTTGAGCTCTTAGAGTTGTCCCTGAGACACAAGCAAGTCCTTGAGGATGCTTTGCGCATGACAAATGTCCCCAACAACTTAGATGTTGATCAATTATAGAGCATGGTTAACCACATTGCTAGCCCTCATTACCTTCCCTTTTCAGAGGATGGTGATAAAGCCTTGAGCCACCCACACAATCTCTCTCTTCATATTGAGGTCATGATCCACAGAACCCCTGTTAGGCATGTGTTGATAGATGGGGGTGCTGGGCTTAATATTTGTTCCTTTAGTCTTTTGAAAGACTTGCTTTTTTCAGAAAAAGTCATAGATACCAGGAAAAGGATCACCATGAAAGCCTATGACAAGGTGGAAAGAAGTTCCAAGGGGTTGGCCATCCTTCCTGTTAGGATTGGCCTTGTTTAAAAAGATGTTTTATTTCAAATAGTTGATGTTGGCCCCCTTGCGTATAATATCTTACTTGGTAGACCGTGGATTCATGATATGAAAGCAGTGTCGTCTACCTATCATCAGTGTGTTAAGTTCCCTTACAATGGAATAGAGATTTGTATACCCGGAGATAAAAATTTATCTGTTAATTCAATTTCAACAACAACTCATGTTCCCCTCAATAGAGAAGCAGAAGACTTCGATGCAACCTTAGCTGAATGTAAAGACAAGCTCAAGTCTGTAGACCTTGGCATGGGGGTATCAACTCAACTCCCTCACAACATTACCAGTTTCACCTTGGTCTTATGGAAAACCTTCACAAGAAAAGAGACCCTCCTCTTCAGCTATGACTCTATTTGGCATGTTTGTAGAATCCTTGGTGCCTATTCAAGATGAGAAATAAGAGACATTTGTTAGAGACTGGATCTATAAAGAAGAGAAATATATGCACAATGAGAACTTCTCTCCCTCTCCTAAGGCTTACAGATGAAGGTATACTTTTGTCAAATAAATGGGATATCTTGGACATGGCCCTCTTAATCATAGATTGGATGCTAGAGTCGAACCTCTTGATCATGCTCTTTTTGGACGTAAATCTATGAAGTCGATTGGCCTAGGCTTTTCAAATCACAACAAGCACACTACCCCTATCCTTGATAATTCAGATAGTGAAGATGAACCATAATACGTACCTAGTTTGACAAATCAGCAAGACATGTGTGAATATTGGGTCTCTTCCACTAAACTCCTCTGGGGAGATTCAGATATCCCAGTCACTCATGTGTCAGTTGCAACTTTAGAACAAGAATCAGATATAGAAGATCCTTTTAGAGAATGTCAACGAAAGAATCTTGTTCATTTAATGGAAAGAGAAGGTGCTACTCTTGAGTATGAATGGGAGTCCTTCTCAGAGCCTTCCACAATTGACATGGATGTTGATGTCATCCACACTTATAGTTCTCAACGTGAGGTAGCTAACAATTCATGTGTAGGATTAGAGGATTTGAACCCACATATTGCCTTGGTGGATGATTCTTCACTTGTTAGGACGAATCCTGATTTGGGTAGCTTAGAAGGATACTGGACAGACTCTGACTCTTCGGTCACCAGCGATAATATCATTCACATTTATAACCTTGAACCAATCATTAACCTGCCTCTTGTTCATCCTAACCTCATTGATTGGTCTCAACACTATCAAGAACCTGAGATCTTAACATTTCAAAATGATTATGAGATAGCCTGTTACCTAAATGCCATTGAACCCATAGTCTCTTCCACTAGTGAACCGACTACCAGCATGATAGAGCTAGACATCAAGTACCTTAGTCACAAGATAAAAAGAAAAGAAAATCAAAAGAATAGGAGTTCTGATGGCAAAAACCACTATGTGGCGGTGTTGGAACCAAAAAATGTAAAAATAAATGACATATCCAAGGGTGAAAACCTCTATGAGGCACCTAAGGATGAGGTACTTGATCATATCCCTAGCTACTTTCAAGATAGATCTTCAGTTCTTATTGAACCACGTGTGTTGTTTGTTTCTCCTCATGGGTGCACAATTCCTAAATCTTACAAGTTATTATTCTCATGTACAAACAACATTGATGAATATGAAGCTTTAACAATTGGACTTAAGATATCCATAGAATGGAGAATCATAGAGTTACACATGTATGGGGATTCACAGTTGATAATCAACCACGTTAATGATGAATATCAAACAAAAAATGAGAAACTGGTACCTTACAAGCAAATGATTGATTCCTTGAAATGATACTTCACATTTGTCATGTTTTAGCAAATCCCTAGAGCAAAAAATAAAGCAGCTAACACTATGGCTACACTTGCTTCACTTCTTCAGTTAGAGCAACATGAATCCAGATTTGAATTCCTGGCGGAAGAGCTACATAACCCTATCTATGACTCCCAAGAAAGCCATGTCATTTGTACCCTTATTGGTTGTGAGTCATTCCATTATGGTTCCATTTACTCATACCTTTGTGATGGCATTATACCTGAAACCTTTAACTGATTTGAACACAGAAACCTTACCTGAAATGGCTCTCGCCATTCCCTTATCGCTGGTGATTTGTATAGGAGGGGTCTAGATGGAATACTTCTTAGAAACTTAGAAAAGGAAGAATCCCACCAAGCGTTAGTTGACATCCATGAGAGAATATGTGGGGGACATTCCAATGGTCTTTCCATGGCCCGAAGGTTTCTTAGGGAAGGGTATTATTGGTGTACGATGCAGATTGATGTAGTAGCTTTTGCAAAGTCATGTGAAAAGTGTCAAAAACATGGTAACCTAATACATGATCTAGGTAGGGAGCTCATTCCTTCTATATCTCATTGCCCATTTCAACGTTGGGCCTTTGATCTTGTTGGAAAGATTCATCCCAACTCATTAGGTGGACACAAGTTTATTATCACTACTACTAATTACTTTACTAAATGGGTAGAAGTTGTCCTACTTTCTGTTGCCTCGGGCAAGACAGTCTCTCTATTCATTCTGAACCATATCATCTGTCGATATGGAGTGCCTTCTGAGATTATCACTGAAAACATAGGCCAGTTCAAAAATAAGGACCTTAAACAACTCTGCAATAAATTCAAGATTAAACAACATTGGTCCTCTATTTACTTCCCATAAGGAAATGGTCAAGCAGAGGCATCAAACAAAACCATTCTTAAAATCCTACATAAAATAATCTATAAGAATGGTAGAGATTGGAACTTACAGATAAATCCAGCTTTGTGGGCCTATAGAATGAGTATTTGTAATCCTACTGGGGCTACTCCTTTTCCCCTTGCATATGGCGCTGAAGCAGTGTTACCTTTGGAGGTTGAGATTCCTTCACTTCGAGTTTCCCTCAAAGGCCTAGTTACAGATGAAGACTATCACGCCATGAGACTTCAAGAGTTAGAACTTCTAGATGAAAAATGTCAAGCATAATTTGACCATATGAGGGTTTATCAAAAGTTCATGTCCAAAGCCTTCAACAAAAAGGTTCTCCCTAGAGAATTCCAAGTGGGAGATCTTGTCCTACATGAAAATCCTAAGAATCAATAGGATAGAGATCAAAAGGGCAAATTTGAACCTAATTGGCTTGGACCTTACATCATTACAACATATTTTGGGGTAGGTTCTTATTTACTGTCTACAGCAAAGGGAGAGAAGCTCCCTGATCCTATCAATGTCTTGCACCTTAAGAAGTTTTATCCATGATGCCCATTCTGTCTGGGGGCATCTTTTGTACATAATTATTGATCCTGAAAAAATCCAAAAATGATATATTGTCAAAAATTCTAAAAATCATAAAATGTCTTGAAAAAATGACCATCTTAGTGAAAACCTAGCAATAGGCACTTTGATGTATCTCCAAAAAAATTATATAATCCAAAAATACAAAAAAATCAAAAAAATTCAAAAATTCAAAAAAATAGAAAAAGTGCCTTGGTGAAAACCTAGAAACGGGCACTACTTGAGGCCTTTGCACCCTTGTTTCTTAGTTCCTGTCCTCAACACTAGCCTTTCTCCATCATGCCTTGTCCTTGTTGCCTTGGTCTAGAATTGGTCTTTGTCTTTGTCTTTGTCTAGGGGGCATAACTGTGTTAGCTTTGGTCTCTTGGATGCATTAGTCTTTAGGACGCCTCACAAATGGTGTTTTTCAACACCACCCCAAATGTATTTTTCAATACAACCCCTAACATTGAGTGTTTTTCAACACTTATTAGTTTGGTCTTACCCAATTTTTTCATGTGATCTTACCTGCTTGCGAGCATTTGATCCTTATCCTCAGAACTCAGTATCAGTCAACACACTTAAATTTTTAAACACAACACTTAATGCTTGAGCTATGTCATGATCTTTTCTTTGTGTGTTGATTGTTATTGATTTTCATTGAGTATCCTTGTCTAATAAGTCTCTCTGGGATGCATAGCTAGGGGACTTGGGGCATGTGCATGTTTTTATTTTCTTTCTGCTTATGGGCGTGGTCTTGAAACTCTTGAGTGTCTCTTATTGTTCCCTTGAAACACTTAGGAGATTTGAGGCTTCATCCTTGACTATTTTTGCACAATCATTCTTATGGTCATCCTGGCATCTATGTCTTGATGCAAGCGTGGTTTTGCTACATTAAATTGGGTAAGCTAACATCAAATTCATCTTGACCTTTATGTCTTTGATGCTTATGTTAGAATCTTTCCACATTTCAATCCGATATAAATCACATTCATATCTTCATAGTTGCGCTTGTGACTAGTGATGATTGTGTGATTTTCTGATGCCCGTTAATAATGGCCCAATGATGAAAATAAGTTCCTTAACATTCTCTAATGAATGATGAACACAAAGTCCTATGTTACAGTTTCTCTATCGCAAGTACACCTTTGCATTTTCATATAGCTTGCATTGTTAGAATTCATGTTAATTTGCATTTTTAGGCTGCATTATGAGTTTGAGAGGGTTTTCCTTCATCTTTCTTATGGATTTTTAATAATCCGTGGTCATGTTTTGATCTTCATTTCTTTATATTCTTTCGTGATCTCAATCAAAATTTTCTATCTTAAACAGTTGATTGATTTTGGGGCATTCTCTTTCTTCTCTCCATTTCTTTCCACCTCTTCCAAACTTCTATCTTCCATTCGCTTTCACCCCACGTCTTTTCTTCTAATTCAACCTTGGGGCATAATTTTTCATGCTTGATGATCTACCTTGGTTCTGTGATCCTTATATCTTTCATCTTACATCAAGAACCTTATCTTTAGTTCTATTTGATCAAATTTATCAATTTTTCATTTTTCCTCTATCTCATTTTGATTTTGATCACGAGGGGGCAGTACCTATCAAACTTCAAACCTTGATTCAACTTTATCAATCCTATCAATTGATTCACTTGGGGCAACCTTGCTTGAGATTCTTATCTTGGACATGTCAATTACCTATTTACAGGGGTGTTGAATTTGTCTTTTTCAAATAGCTTATCTTTGTCTTGATGTATTCCCGTCCGTCGATCACACATCTGTGTTGTTTTGTGATCCCAAATCAATCTCACACTTCAACTGCATTCTTTGACTACATGTGTTCCTATACATATCACACATTAGTCAAAGAGGGGCAAATGTATGCACCCTAAAATGGTTGCCTAGACTACGGGTCCCCATTCTTCAATTTATCAAATGACAGAATCAATTTATCAAATTCCTGAATCAATGATTTGCAACATTTTCAATTCAAATCAATTTCCTTGATCAAATCGTAATTAATTCAATTATTTTAATATTTTCTAAGGTTTGATCATTTCATCAATTATCTTATTTAATTAAAAGAAAACAATCCCTTTTTATTAAATAAAATAATCTTATTTAATTAAAATCCCTTTTTAATTAAATAATCTTATTTTATTTTATTTAAATCTCTCTTAATTAAATAATCTTATCTTATTTAATTAAAATCCCTCTTTTAATTAAATAAAATAATCTTATTTAATTAAAAGAAAATCCCTCTTTTAATTAAATAAAACCCCTACTTAAATTTCTCGTTGTGTTGAAAAAGGACATAAATTAAATAAAGCTCCTTTTTCTTCACACATATTCCTAAGTGGTGGGCTTTTTGCCTCTTAATCATAGCCTTTGATTTTGCCTTTTGAAGATATGAGCACGTGGATCAACCAAGATTTAATCTCCACCATTGTTCATTTCTTTTTACCTCTTAATCTCTATCGTCCATTGCTCTTTAAAAGGAAACCTCTCCTTCTCATTTAAAGAGAGATATAATTTTATAATATTGTTATGCTGCAGGTTTGGAGAGCAATCTTGGAGGAGAGTTTGAGCATTTGAGCTTGAACCATGCAACTTCTTCTTCTTGTCTTTTTCTCTCATGCATTCATGGAAATCCATTTAAAATAGATTCATATTTCCTTTCATAGATTAATTTGCATATTTCCTTTCATGCATTGTTATCATATAGATTAGTTTCCTTCCATGCATTGTTATCATATATAATAGCTTTCATTTTTATTTGCATGCATATTTGATGATCATGGAGACTAGCATTCTTGCTTTTCCTCTTTGAATTTCTCATTTTGTGGTGTACTTGCATGGGCATAACTAGGTCTAAACTAAGGGCCTCCATTGCAAACCCTTGCACTCCATGAATAGGGAGCTATGAGTCGCCATTTGAGACCTCATTCTTGAGAAATCTTGAATATAATGACTCATAGAAGTGTGTCACATTTTCAGCACACATTTAGCTCATAGTAATCTGATACATACTCTAGATTCATGAGCATACACACATATTTTTATCACACTAGCTAACTGTGGAGGTCGAACTCATTAAAATAGGGGTGTTGACCAAGGAAATCCCATATATATATATATATCCAACCACACATAAATTCTTAGTTTTTTAGGTGAAGACAAAGTCCAAAATAGGTACCAATGCAAAAAACAAGCTCTCTACTCTAATCACTATAACATTTGAGACCATTTTTTGACGGCTATGTGTCGCTTTTCTGACACTGTCCCATCGAGCAAGCGACAAAGACCAGTGTTGCAATTTTGGTGTCAAAAATACCGACGATTGTACCATCTATCATTATTGCGATGGTCTTAACAGTCACAATACGAGCTGACTATGATGTTTATCATGCTATCATTACATATTTTATCTATCACTATTACGACACCTAGGCATCACATTTTTTGTGTTAACCATCACAGTTTGCACCGTCTAAAAAATTTAGCATGTCGTCGTTACAGTTTGTGGGTGTCCCAATTATGACAGACGTGCGACGGTTAACACAAAAAATGTGACACCCAAGTGTCGTAATACAAGCCGGCTATGATGTTTATCATGCTCTCATTACATTTATCTGTCTTTATTTAGACACCTAGGCTTCACATTTTTTGTTTAACCGTCGCAATTTGCACCGTCTAAAAACTTCAGCATGTCGTCGTTAGAGTTTGTGGGTGTCATAATTACGACAAACATGCGATGCATTTGCTATACATGCGACATCCAAACATCAACAATTGACGATGACTGGATGTCACATGTATTTTTTTAGTGTCCCTTTAGAGTTTTTAAGAGTTTGTTTGGTTTCTTGTTTTCTTCTACTTTCACCAGAGATTTTAACTATTGTACACACAATTACAATCAGACTTATATTAATTACAAGTTTTATCAAAGCACAACAGAGAGAAATTTGGTCAGACATTGTAAATACAAATTTCCTGGTAGACATGAATGTAAATTATGGAATAATAGACAAAGCATAAGTCTAAAATTTGGTCATACTTTTATGTAGATATAAAATGCATAGACACCCAAAAAAGAAGAGACTCAGAAGGATTTTACAACTTAGTTGAGTGCAGAGCAAAGGTTTGAGGTTGTCCTAGTGGATAAAGGGACAAACCAATGTCCTCCCAACTATGAAAACATATCTATAAATGGTGGACATGAATATAATTTGCATTACAAATGGAGGGAGATAATTCAAAGTTGCAAGAGTATGAAAATGAGAAACATTATGTAAAGAAAGTGAGTGTATGTGATGTATTGATAACACTCATTCTCCTTAAAAAATGGGTTGGCTATTATTTTTTAGGCCATCTGTATCTCTACCTATAGGTTGTGAGGGATCAAACTCCAAGCCTAAAATTTCTGAGCATTAGTTGCCAAGGAGTCCATTATTAAAGTTTTGACAACATCACCGCATTGTTTTTCTTTGTTTCGGAGGAATCGCACTTGGGCAAAGAGTGGTGGAAGAGGGCCTACAATGTGTATCGTGAAGGCCCAATGAAGGGGAGCCCTATTTCATAGTCAATAGTCCTATGCAACAAAATGAATAACAAAACAAAATGAAAAACATCTGATTCTAGAAGAGCACATATAATAACTTATGCAATCTCATGCCAGTGAATATACAACCATGCAAAAAAGCACTTAAACATTGATCACTAAATATTATACTTGAGAGGATCACAATCTAGGGGTAAACATTAAGCTCAAGTCCAAATTACACACATAACAATAAAAATTGAGTAATTTGATCCAACTTAGCAAAAATATGGGATACAATTGTGAGATCACCAAGAAACTAAGACAATATATTAAGATAGTCAAAATTAAACCAAAACAAATGAGAGAAAGAGTGAGCTAGCCACTTTTTTAATGTGGAAACTTGTGTCTCAACCTTACATTTAAATAAGGCTACTATTATAGTAAGTTTACTTTTGAGCACGAATTGATCCAAGATTTTACTCGAAGCTATGAATTGGCTAGATAAGAATGCTGGTAAATTTTCATTGCAAGAATCATTTCTAGATTTAAAGATATAAAGTTTCCACTTTTGATAATTTCATTTGAAAGTTTCAAAGTCAATTGTTAAGGCCTTAGAGGCTTCTGATGGACTTGGAAGTGGTCATAACCAGCATAGTGGGTTATAGCTTGATAGAGCACATCATGATCTTGTTGGTGCTTGAAACAATTTGTCAATCAAACTCCCGAATCAAAATTTTTGGCCTCTAGAAGTTCGGTCTCCTAAAATGGGAAACATAAAAATGTGTTGGAAACATAATTGAGTTAAGTAAATTTATGAAAATAAACCTCATATTCTTGAAATAGAAGTCACAAGTTTAAATCTCACAAGAAGTAAGATATGTATGCCTCAATTGTAGCATAGTTAAGTGCCTCCCACAAGGAATATAAGGTAGACCCATATTAATATAAGCCTTCTATAATCCATCCCATCTGTTGTAGTTTTTTTTTAGTTTTCAAATGAGCAGGGACTGCAATGTTACTAGGTTTCTTTATAATTTAATTTTAATAAGGAGTTCAAAATAATAGTGAAATGAAGAAAAAGTTTGCTACATACTTTAGTTGTTGTACCTATGCCTCTGTTCCAGTTGTTGCACATATCAAATCCACCTACAAATATCATTTAGAATAAACAACAAGGCCTAGTGAATAGTTTGACATTTGGTAAAGTAGGATACAAATCCAATATGAGTTTTACCTGGCCATTGTAGATTGTAACCTTTTCACCTCGAGATAATAGTTCATCTACCTGCAGTTATACAAGAAATTACCCACCACATTCCAAAGGTTTCCATTATGATTTTAAGGCCTATGAGAAAACATCCATTATAATGATGCCTACTTCAATAAACCAAACTTAGATATTCTATTATTTTGAAGTAAATATAAATTATGATAACTATGTTTTACATATTTTTTCATATTTTTCCACAATCATAAGATCAATTAGACATGTCAAAAGAGGTGGAGTGCTTGAAAACCAACCTTTCAAGATCAATTAGACATGCGAAAAGAGGTGGAATCATAATTTTTATGTTGTTTGGTGTTGGTTTCTAATCTTTATTGTATTGGGTTCTTTGTTCACTTGATGATTGTTGGATTTCATTACTAAATCTATCTAATATTAATAGAAAAATTTAGACAATTTCAAAAACCATTTTCAAGTTTCTAAAAGAACTTGAAAACCAGCTCTATAATGATAATATCACCAATTTGATAGTGCACATAATGACTTTCATCTATTATGATATATATATATATATA
>MU227701.1:6051772-6068230 GCA_018584345.1 Thuja plicata | reverse complement strand
TATATATATCCTTATGTACTATTCTTTTTCCCTTTTTTTTGATATATTGTACATAGCTATCTTTACATATCTGTTCCTCCTGTACATACAATATACATTTCCTTTCTATTCCTCCTTTTTTGATAATAAAGGCAAAGGTACTTACAGCTTGTCAAAAAGATGGGAATGTGAGGACTTGATCTCCTACATCATCTTTTCCCATTTTTCCTTTAGTATTTCTAGAGCCATTTGCTCAAGTGATATCCTTACATGTATATCATAGATGCTATCTACTACAGACATCTTAGGGGTTTCAATAAGGTTTCTTGCTTCAGAAATATGCTGCTGTTGAATAGTAAGATTAGGCAATATGTGTGCCTATAGCTATGTAATCTCACCTCTTAGTTGTGTTTCAGCATCCCATATTTCTCGCCTGAGCCTATTAGCCTCAATGACGTTGTCATGATGCACCTTGATACTTTCTGCATTTGAGGTTAGGCTTTGTACACTTGCTGTGACATTAGAATCTATCTCTGCTAACTTGTGACTATTTTCCTTTGTAAACTTTTCAAGCGTGCATGTCTTTTGAACTAAGGTAATTGCCACAACAATCATTGGCTCTAATTGATCAGTTAGTTCAGAGAGCTTTACCTTGTTCAATGCCACTTCTTGGCTAATTTTATCAAGTAACTTGTATTGATACTTCTTCTCTACTTTTTCTTCCATAGCTTGTTCTACATCTATATTCTGGTCTGTGATTGCGTCAGTGAGAACAACTATTTGTTCCTTAACTATAGCATTTTGCTCAAGTTTCAACTCAGGAACAAGTTGTTGTAGTATGTCTCTTGCTTTGTCAAGTGCCATTGTTTCCTTGTGTTCCTGTATCATTTTCTTCTGAATGGTTTTCCTTTGACATAGCACTCCAAACTCTTGAAGTTTATCACTATCCAAAGTAGTAATATCCCAGTTTGGGACTTCTATTACTTCATCCAATGTAATAGCCAAGATGTCTTTTTTCATTGCTTTCTTCTTCTTCTTCTTTGGTTGGGTGGCAGATTGATGTACTACCATTTGTAAATCTTGAGATTGGGTGGATTTGGTTGGTGAGGGTCGAGAAGATGAAGCGTCCTTTTGTATCTATTCTGAGTCCACTGGCTGGTTTGGTGAAGATGTCTCCTCATTTTCCTTAGGTGTATCAACAAATATATCTTCTTTGAGTTTTGTGCCTTCATCCTACTTGACTCCTTCACTTTTATCTTTTTCTTCAACCTTTCTCAATGTATTCTCAGCTTTGTTATCTACCTCTTTGTTTTGTTCATTTGACACTTCTTGCTGGTTGTCGGTTACATCCTTCATTTCGGTATCTGTATCCTTGTGAGTGTTGGATGCATCTTTGTTTTCATCGGTACCCATATCCTTGGGTATATTATCATCTTTCTTAGATTATTTATCCTGATTTTATTGAATATCAATAGCATCTATTAATATATTCATGTTTGTCAGTGCATTGACTGTTGCAGTGTCAATAGCTGTATCTTGTCCATCAGTATTGCCCTTTGCAATATTTATGTCTTCATCCTTTTGTACTTCTATTGTAGGGTCTTGTCCTGTAGTGGTATTGACAATGTTGTCTAACCATGATTCATCATTTATATCATCATCTAAGTTACCTTTTATCGTTAACTCTTCTTTGGTAACTTCTTCATCCTCTAAACTGATGTGGATGGGACTTGCTGGTACTTGATTTTCCTCACTGTCTTTAGGCCATTCTTCATCTATAATATCAACCTGTTTCTGGCTGGTTATTTGAACTTCTTCACTGTCTAACTCAACTATTGAGTTATCTATTTTAGTGATAGTTTCCTTCTCATAACTTCTCTCCTTAGCAGGATTTAGTATCTTGCTCCATTTATCATGAGCTTGTTGCTCTAGTTCTATAAAATTTTCTTCTAGAAATTTGTAGGCTCTCATCTTGGGTAAGGTTTTTTTCTCATATTTCTCCATTAATTCATTTATTTCTTCCCTTTTTGATTCAGGAGGCATAAGAGAAACAAGTACTCTTTCTCTTATCCTCTTCTCCTCATGTAGTGCAAATGTGAACTTAGAAGATATTCTAATCAATAGTTCTTGAGGAACATCACGTGTAGTGAACTGAAGTGGGACATAATAGTGTCTGCACATTTTATTTATTATTGCATCTTCAATTTTATTCTGTTCTACTGAATCCCATCTCAACCATTTCCTAATCTTAGGATGTCCAATAGATGATTCTTCAGAAATGTACTTACATATTTCATCAATATTTTCAATGGTTGATGTTGCCTTTTCTATTTCCTTTGCTTGTTTGATTGCAGTTTTAGGCTCATCCATAGTCGAGTCCTCTAAATCCTCATTTGTCTAAACAAATTTTCTCCTTTTGATAGGTTTCCTAACTAGTTGTTTTCCCTTTGGTGTGTCAGGTTTCCTCTTATATACCTTTCCTTTTACCACGGGAGTAGGATTTGCATCCTTTGTTGTCTGACTCCTCATTCTTGATTTCTTAGGTGGAGGAGGAGGTGGTGAATCAGACTGCTCTTCTTTTGATTCATTTTGTTCTACTGTATCACCGATAGGTAGCTGGTCCTCGGTGAGTTCCTCCTTACCCTCTTGTTCCTCTTCACCTTCCTTTTCTTCTTCACCTTTAGAAGATATATTCAGGTTCTTTTTCAGATTCTTCACCATTATGCCTGACTATTTTACAGCTTTCTTAATAACAAGATTTGTCTTAATATTTTGTTTGGCCTCTTCATAGGTGCCAAATCTTAGTTTTTTGTTGTCCACTGGATCATTCAGTAGTGCCTCAATGCACTCCTTGGCTAGTCTTGCCTTGATTTCATATTGTAACCGTGTAAGCCATGACTTCCTAGGTACTACTACTTGGATGTATGTGAAGTCAGTATCTACCATGAAACATATATTCTCTTTGTGTTCCTCTATCAAATTTTCAAGAATCCTTGTTCTGGCTTGTAGCATTTCCTTAATGGTTTTGAAATACTCATGCATAACATTATCAAAATTTGTTCCTAGTGATTCTATGAATTCACCTATCTAAATGGTTATGGGTCTACATGTGTCCCATACAACTTTTCCTATGGAAGGAAAGTATTCTTCAAAGTAAAATAATATGCACATTATGAGGGAGCCAAACTTACAAGTGTTTATCCTTGAAGATCTTATTGTGCACATGTTCTCCTCCAGTTGATGTAACAGGATCTCTGCAAGATCCATATTCTTTCCCTGTTTGATAATCTTGTATGATGTGCTCATAGTAGTACTTGATATGCTATTCATTCTACTTGCTTGGAAGATTTTGTATCCAACAACACATGCTCCAAACTTCAACTCTACGTCGGTAATGGTGTTGACCTTTAGTGCTCTTTTATCTGATTTAGCACCAGTCAGTTTTTCCACTTCTACCAGGGATGGGTGCTTGTGAGCTTGTGGTTTATCAGTTGTAGGATAACCAGTAACTGCATGAATAACATCCTTAGTTATTGGTTTTGGCTTATTAAGCCATAAAGTCTTGTTGTGAACTCTGCTAAGAACAATCATTATCCACTCTGTGTTGAAGACCTTGGGGAAATGCAGTGCATTCATGAGTCCCTTTACTTCCATATTTTTATGCTCTTCTTTGAGCTTTCCAACGTCATCACATAGTTCCCTATAGGCATTACCTAGGTCTAGATCTCCTATTTCTGAGATCTTTCAGTGAATATAGGACCTTACGTCCTCTACTAGTAAAACCCTAGGTGGGATTCTAGAGAATGCTCTGGAATCGTCAGGTTGTGATGCAATTTATGGGTGTAGCTTGAACTTGGGTTTAGCACATGAGCCTCTGCTGACAAGCTTGAATGGTTTCTTCTTATCTTCCTTAATCTTCCCAACTCTAGAAGTTGATGCCATCGTGTTTGCAAAATTTTAGGGCTTTTCACAAATAAAATAGTGTGATCAGTGAATGTGATTACTTATGGATTCTTTGTGATTGCCTATGAGTGTGAATGCTTTTGAGTTAAATTGATTCTTGCTGGGTCGCTCTCCAAATTGCTCTGAAATCGCTTTGCTCTGCTCAAAAATTGCGGGTACAAAAATGAGTTTACCCATTGGGATTTTATAACCTTTTTGTACCCTAAGTTGTCATTAATGTTTACCAACTCATCAGTATATAAAGACTGAGTTCATCGGTAGAGACATTCATAACATCTTCGGTGCCTGTGCAAAGCATCAGGGTAGCTAGTAGCTTTGGTGACTTCACCGATGATTGTCGGTAAAGTTGCAAAGACAACTTTTGTTGACTCAAGGTTCACCGATGTCGTTTGGTTTACACTTAGCTTGTGTAATGACCGATACATTTCGGTAAGTAGTGCTAACTTTTCTGTGTGTGTTCACCGATGCAAATTATGCCTAATAACCGATGGTTTCTTTTCAATAGTTTTAGTAAATAACAATATATTGCATCTTTATTCATGCTAATATTACAATATGAACTATGTTTAATGGAACCAATGTATAATATAACTTTTCATAATGCAGTTCCATACATACTTGTGCATTCTAGTTGGATGTAGTGATGTCACCGGATCCATTGGATGGGGTGTCACCATTTGCATTGCTTGATCCAGCACCTTCAGTGTTTGTGGATTTTACCCACATCTTGTTTCTCATTCTCTTGATGTCATCAATGGTATTTCCATTGGGATGTGTACTTGTGTCTATCAGTCGGTCTTTGCAATCTTTTATCACATGTCCAACCTTATGACAATGCAAACATGCCATACCTGGATTGGTCCAACCTCTTGACCTTCTGGTCCACTTTCTCATATAGTTGGCAGTAATATGACTGTACCTTCCACATGTTGTGCAATTTACCCATGTGCTATAGTCCCAAACATATGAGTTACCTACTCTTGTTGGTTTGTGGCTATCACCAGTTTCTTTTGGTGTCTAGGCCTTGTTGTTCTTTTTCCAGCACTCTTTATGTGTATGTCCATTCATCTTGTAGGTAGGACAGTATTTGCCCATGTAGGTTTTCCTCATGGGATTTGTCACTTTGGATCTGCATTCATATGCCTTGTGTCCTTTCTTTTGACATTTATAACAATTACCAATGAAAGTAGAGTGTGCTTGAGAAATACCTTTCATTTTGCTTCTGCAAATGTTTGTGGTGTGGCCTGGTTTTCCACAGTGATTGCATGACAACTTCTTGGATCTTGGGGTTGTGAAAGCATTTCTTTGATCTGGTTTCTTAGAAGATTCACCATTTTTGTTGTACCCTAATCCTGTGTAGTTGTTGACTCTTCTCTGTCCATCAAGAAAATCATCCATTCTTTTGTTCCTTTCTTCAGCCTTTTTGATCAATTCATTGTGTTGAATCTGGACTTTGATTTCATGCTTCAATTTTTCATTCCCTTCTCTTAGCTCACTGATGATATGTATTCTTTCAATGAGTTCTGTGTTTAATCTGTTTTCTTCTTGACTCATAAGAATAATCTAGTTGGTAACCTCATGGTGATGCTCAGTAAGTCTTTGAATCTCTGATTCTTTCTCTTGTAGCTTCTCTATTATTTTCCTCCTATCATCAATGGATAGTGTTCTTTCATTTTCATCTTTTCTTGCATCATTCATAACATCAATCATTTTCACCATTTGAGTTTCTTGACTGATTTGTAGCATCTTTATTTGATCTGCCAGATGTAGATTGACCTCTTGTAGACTTGTGATTTCTTCTACTGATGCATCTAAAGCTTTTCTCATTGATGATTCTGCTGTATCAAAGTAGTCTTGTATTTCTAATTCTTTATAGTCTTTCTCATTCAGCCTGGTTTCCATAATCTTTCTTTTATCAAGAAGTTTTCTTAACTTGATTTTTGCCTCTTTATACTGCTCATAGTTTATCTACATTTGTAGTTGCTCATTCTCAATAGTCATGTCCAGTCTGTACTTTTCCATTGCTATGATCTTTTCTCTTAAGTCTTTAATATTTTCAAGAAAGAGACTTAGCTCTGATACCAATTGTTGGAATTATATTGGAATGATGTACTGAGAGGGGAGGGGTGAATCAGTACCCCTAAAACTTTTCTTGGTTAGCCCATTAACCCTTAATCCTCAGTTTTTAAATTATCTTATCTAACTGTTGATCTTTCTTTATGTATATGCAATAAGTTCTTTAGTATGTAACCATAAAAGAAACATTAATGAAAATAGATAACACTTGACACAAGATATGATATCACAAAAAACTCCTATTAGGAAGTAAAAACTATGGTGGGGATTGTTACCCACAAGACTTCACTATCTGCAAATAAGAAGGGGCCAGTTAAGGCTTACAATTGGTCACTTTTGATGACCTACCTTGTTAGGAGTATTACAGTGGAGACCTATTAAGATCTACTTCGTTTGAAGCTTTAAAAACATGGTTAAGTGTGCACTCTGTTAAGAGATTTGTAAAGAATGGTTAAGTCCACCTTCTACAAAAGGATTTTAGATGTGATGCACTTGTTAGAATGCAACTACATAAGTCTTTGATCTGATGATGTATGCAATCTCCAATTGTTGATAACAGATCCAATAAAGCTTCCTATGTATGAGTAATCATCTTTCCATGATTGAATAATACCTTTGTCTGCACGTCAGTAGCCTCTGTGTGTTCTTGATAACTGATGTGATCTATTTTTGAACTTTGCATGAATTCTTCCTTCTGCTCCTTAGATGCTCTTCGTGGCTATCAACAATAATGAATTCATGATTCACAATTGATTGAACATCTATTTATACTAGATTTTAGCTTAATTCTTCATTCACACTTTTGCAAGTTAACTCTAGATCCAAGGTTTAAAGCTTGACCTTGATCTTTAGTTAGATATGTTTTTGATCCGTTAGGATGCTTTAAAACATTTACATAAAGCTTGCTTGACCCTCAAGTTATGATTTAAAACAAATTAAAACTCTATAAATAGAATTACAATGCTTTATCTGACGTGTAAAACTTAGATCCACTTTTTGTGGTTTCTCTAACTGACTGTTGATTCTGACAGTCAATTTTCTTTGCCGTCGGTGTTCCTTTCTTGAACTGTTCGTCAGGTATGCTTTTTCTGTGCTTCGTTGGTTTTGTTCTCAAAACTTATATTGTCGGTGATGATCTCCATGTTATGTTATTGACCCGTCGATGATGTCCTGTTCACTTCATTGGTGCAACACTTGTTAGTGTTTGTCAGTCAATTTCATACTTAGCATTTTCTCGTGACACTTTGATCTATCAGGTATGCTCACTATCTGCTGGTAATGCTTGTAGTCCATCGGTAGTGCTTGTACCGATGATCTCTGTCAATGTTTCTCACTAAGTGTACTAGTGGAAAAATTAATGTCATCATAATAGGCGTTGCCATCGCATCTATCACCATGCTATGTGTTGTTGACATTGTAGCTAGCGGTACCTCTTTGGTTCTAATCCTCGTAGCAGGTGGCGTAGTGAACATAGGATCAATAGTATGTGCTGAAAAATAAGATTGTTAGAGCTATAAAAAAATAATTGTTCGAGCAAAACACAAGTGGAGGATAGAACATGTGATCTACTTGAATTGCCTAGCGAAGTATCTGCATCTAGGGCACGACCCTTGAATGTTTGTAGCATCCTCTGTAAAAATAACACGTGCATTTTAGTGAATGACATAAATAAAAGAGTATACTATAAAAACCATTATTAAAATTTTGTTATAATTAAAAACTACAGTGATACTTACTTTATAAGTCTGAACACGGTTAGCCAACTCATCCACTCTCATCAACATTTCAGGAGTCTGACGTTGAATGCCTAAAAATTGAGTTAACTCTCTTGAAATTGCACAAAGAATGTTTTGCAGTGCAACTACAGGAGCAACGTCTGATGAAAAATCAACAAGGAATGGATCCTGCTCATACTGCGGCTCCTCATGGAATACTTGTTCCTTTCCCTTTTTCTGATTATCACTCATTTGTGAGAACAATATTATTAGAAAATTTATTTAAAAGCAATCCAAAATAGTAGTTAATAATAAAACATAACAAAAAATGCACATTAACATTTTTCTTGTATGTGCATTTGTACAACAAAAATGAGTTTTACCTGTCAGGAAGAAGAAGTCCCATGAGAACCATTATCGTCATGCATATTGTGTGACTGTTGATCCATACTATAACCCTGTATTTGAAAAATTAAAAATAATTGAGACATGTTAAAACACATGTGTTCTTATGCTAAGTTACTTTGAATAAAAGACAATTATCAAAATGCTTCAATTAAAAGAAGAGATAGTTTTTTAAAATTTTAAACACTTTTAAATCATGCATAGTGTGTACCACCTCATCCATGATAGTGGCTGTTTTTGTATCTATGCGATTCAAATTGTAATCGACAAGCAGCTCTTCGCCTCCACATATTGATTTGATCGCACATAGAAATACATAATTTCCCTCGCGCGCCTCAAATATGCAATTGGGTTTGTTCTTAGTTGACACAGGTCATGTATTGTTTACAAAACCTGTAATATTCCCTGATGCTTTTGGCCTTCTGTCAACGTATATAGCTACTGTTTTACTTTGTTCACTGACTTTTTGTTGTATATAATTTGCCAGGAGTCCATACCTACACATACTTTTTTTATATCTAACAATCTGTATCCAAATACTGTAATCATAACAAGGTCTGACATACTCCATCAATTTGACAACTTTGTTGTATGAGACCTTTATGCCATCATGGAAAATAGGCCCAAACCATGTAATGAAGATGGTGCTATGCGATATATCCTCTCTCTAACACAAAAATCAGTTTTTATTGAAGGAAGTACATCGGGGCCCCATTGTTTTTGTAGATGTTTGTACCTAAAGGGAACCTTGGAGTCTCCTTTGCTCTTATCATCATAAGAACATGACCCCCCTTGAGAAAGGAAAAATTCCATGCATTTATTGAATTTCTTTCTGATCTTTTGACCTTGAGTCAATCTCCTTGATTCAAACATACTAAATGTCTCACTTTCTTCTTCCATTCCTACAGTTTCCTCGCTCGAGGAAGACAAATATGAAAAATACATATTCGCTGGTACCTGCACTTCATGAAATGAGAGAGACAGGTGGAAATGAGAGAGATATTTTACAAATGGTAAAAGACATTAATTAATCTCTATGGGGTGTATTGACTTATACTTGAAAATTCATGAGACTGTGTGGGATACCTGACAAAAGATAATAGTTATATAATCAGACAAGCATAGTTCACTCCATAGTTTTTATTTCATCTTGTGAAGAACATTATACATTATAAAAATTATTGATTTATACTTTCAGAATTAGCTTACTCCATTGCAGGGAACAAAGAGAATCCCCTATGATTTAACATCATTGATGTGCAAGGAAATATAAAATTATCAGAAGCAAATCTCATAAGATAGTATTTAGATTAAATGCATTGATATACAAAAATACCCCAAAAAATGATAAAGAAAGGTAATTTGCTTAATCACATCACTAATTTGTGCATGTCTAAATATTGGTGTCTTTCAAGTGATTATATTGTAGTCATGCCCACTACTAGAAATGAGAACAGTCTTAACTAGTGAGGTTGTTTAAGCATATAGATACTAAATACACTCTTTTAGAATGAAATTTCTCTTAACAAAAGATCAAAGATATAAGTAGGACATATAAAACAAGGTGAATAAGAGTAGTTAGATATTCACGCGAAAACCAAAAATGCCATTAATATGAAACCCTAAGCATATTAGTGGAAAAAGTGTAGATTTCAACCCAAAACAATTGTTAAAACATGCCAAACATCTGGCATAATTATACATTTCATTCATGTCATTGATATTCTTCTTCATCCATCTCATCATCAGGATCATCATTGTTGATGACATCACCACCACCACTATCATCGTTGTCATCATCATTAGCATCATTGTCATCATTGTCATCATTGGGAGCCTTTGTAAAGGGTCGTGTTCACCTTCTCAAGTAGAGGTATATCATGGACAATGTTAATGTCATCCTCATCATAATCATAATCATCATCAACAACACCAGTAGCACTAGTACCAAATGTGTGAACAATCAATGCATTCATACCATCATCTTCAAATGTGTTTTCTGGTGCATGATCATCATCTTCCATGGGATCATGATCTTCAGCTTCAATACTCACACCTCCATGTTCCTCTATATTTACACCCCCATGTTCCTCTGAGATGTGGTGGTCCATATCACGTATTACACTGGGGAGATCAACCTATATAAAAATGGTGATAATCAAACCCCCTTCAATGTGATAATCAAACCTACTTCCATGGTTCATATGACGTATATTAATTGTGAAAACAATATAACAAACAAAAATTACCAATGGATGATTATAATCAAACCCCCCTTCAATGTGACCATTCTCCCTACAATGTCTCTTTTCTGTTTTGATTTTGATTCTTCTTGTCTTTAAGCCATTACAACTCTTGCATGGATAATAACATTTGTCATCGCCTTCTCTTTGAAAGTTAGACAACAATCTAGCGATTGTCTCCCTATTTTGATCAAACTCCCTTGTATTATCTGACATGATCCTTAATGTGTATATCGGCAAAAAAATTAGACATGTTGTACTTAATGTTTATATCTGCACATATGGTTTTGATAGTAAATGGTCACTCTATTTTCTCATGGTGAGAACTCTTTAGTTGTGACAAAAAAATGTCAAACAAAAAATGACATGTTACACTAGGTTTTATAAATGATATGTTACTTTGTAAATTTAACTTTAGGTTTCATAACTGTACATATATTTTCTTTGACTCGCCCACATTGTAATCACATTGACAAGTTGATATCGAATTAATGAACATTGTAAATATACATAAGTGGATGAACATAAATAATGAAGGTACCAGACATTGCCTGAAGTAATGAAGTGTTGACTCAGTGTTCTGATCCAGTATGCTCCTGTATGATCCAAAACCTGCAAGGAAGGAAAAGATGGCGTTAAATCCAAAGGATCTAAGCAATGCCTAGCACCCTATTACCAATCCTCATCTATAATTATGCATGTGCATAGTCAAGCCATACACTTCTAAAAGTCATGATCAAGCATAAGCAATGGAGGGGACATTATCAAGGTCAAATCAGAGGTCAAATCTCATGCCTTCAAATTTTATATATGTACAGTTATAAAATTTCATGCCTTGAAATTTTATAACATAGTTCCTTAGCATTTGATCTTCATATGGCAGCCATGACTTGAGGTAGGCATTCGAGCTTTGTCTTCTCATTAACTCAAATTTGATTTTGATGGCATTTGTTTATTTAATGGCACAATATGAATGTTAATACTGACATTGTTTACATCTTTGCATTTTGAATGCTTGATGACCCGCGAGCTTTGAGAGTCATGTCTATGCAGCGCAATATTTGCACCTTAGTTAACAAAATATGTTAACAACATGTATGTTAGCCTATTGTGTTTGTTCACAAATTACTAACACATGTTAACACAATAGGCTAACATACATGATGTTAACATATGGTTTTGATAGAAAATGGTCACTCTATTTTCTCGTGGTGAGAACTCTTTAGTTGTGATAAAAAATGTCAAACAAAAAATGACATGTTACGGTAGGTTTTATAAATGATAGGTTACTTTGTAAATTTAACTTTAGGTTTTATAACTATACATATATTTTCTTTCACTTCCCCACATTGTAATCATATCGACATGTTGATATCGAATTCTATGTCAAGATTTACAGCATTAAATTGATCATAGTTGGAAGACTCGGACACAAGAAGAATATGAGTATAGGAAATTTTCAGAATAATATAGGAAGACAACAAGCACAACATATAAATTCTGGTCTATATTTCGACAGATTTTAAATTGCAAAATAATTAGCAAATTTTTGACTCTCAATAACTCCCACAACCATATAGAAAATCATAACGAAGTCATAAACAACAAAAATTTCACGAGTTTATCAAAATATGTCCAACGTTATATCTACATGAAATTCTAAAAAAGCTTCAATATCTACAATAGCCCTCTTTTAATGACATTTATGCATGTATATGGTCCCAACAAAGTAGTGCACAAACTACACAAAGAAGGCATCACAAAAACATGATTTCTGCTTTCACCATTGAAACAATCTCGACAGCACTAGCTGCCTCTCGAGCCTTGCACAAGTTGCATGCATTTCCTACATCAGGTATGGATGTAGATGGGGTAGATGTAAATGTGGTTTTGTTAACCCACCAAAAGTATTCACATCCACTATTTCCCTGCAATACCAAATCTACATCAGCTCTTCCTAAAATGATTACTTGTCACATTACTTTTAAATATAAAATATAATTTAGATTCCATATCCATACCTTTTTCCTATTTGGGAAACCCCAAAATTGACGCCCATGATTACTTTTTGTGTGTGATGTCTTCAAGACACAAGGGCCAACACCACATTGACACATAGGCACATTGACCTAAGCCATCGACACTATATCGATAATTATTGCACTGCCATTCCAACATATCATTTTGTTTAGTTGATTATTTTGTTCATTATTACTAATTATAATAAAATTAAAATATTGAAGAAATTTTGTTTTTAGTTCATAAACCATGCACACTATTTATGCTATGTTAAAGAAATTCAGAATGGAGTGTGGATTACAAAGCTTTATCTGTGGCAGTGTAATACTCTGTAAAGAGTTATTGTTATTAGTGATGTAAAATGCATTATTGTTCAGTTTATATCTATACTTGAAATCATTATTGAAATTTTTTGAGAAGCACTTGCAGTGCATTGAGAAATTGATTCATTGAAATAATATTAGAGGAAGTTGTAATAGCGATGTTGGTGCTTACCTAATTAAAACCCATGTTGGTGTTCCCACCTCTAGTATATTGATAAGTAATGAAAATAGAGCCTATCTTCATAAACAAAAGAGGCTAAAATCTTAATTTTGAAATGCCCGAATTGACAAATGTTACCTTAGAAATGGAACCCTTGGTTTTAATTATCAAATAATTATTGATGTTTCTTGAATGATGTCATCGCATGCCTTCATTGTGGAGGAACATATTGCGATTGATCATGATTTTTAAATCTTGAAAGTTTGAATTCCTTGATTGCAAATATATTTTGATTGAATGGTCATTTGGAATGCTTGGAATTGATTGGTAGATTATATAAGTTTGAAATGGTCAAGAGAGGGAGATTTATATATGCAAATTACATATTTTCAAACTTAATTTTTGGGGAATGCTAAAATTGGGGAGAAATTTCTTGCTACTAGCAAAGTTGACTGTTATAATTTATAAATTGGACTCAAACTACATAGACAAAGGTGTTGGGTATTCTTGTCCACTAGGAGAAGGGATTCCTCCATCCCAATATTTGACCCACAAAAAAGGTCATGACTAGTTGGTGCAGGAGCACCAAGGTCAAAGGCAGGAGCCATGGAGTGCACCAGGGTCTATCGAGCCTTGGAGAGTTGAAAATAATCTAGTGGTTAAGAGTAACCTAAAGATGGTGATCATAAATACAAGAAATAGGTAAGAGTAACCAGAGAGATGAATATAATTAGTTAAGGTCTTAATGTGCTAATTTGCTAAAGAGTCATAATATTAACTTTCTATTAGAGTGTTGAAGCTATAGTGCCCATTTTATTGCCATTAATAAATGGAACATATGTGGTTTTTGTCATCATTTTTTAAGAGTTATTCATTTATTTGCAGATAGTCTACGTGTAGAAGAATAGAAAATTTGCTAAAGATATCAAAGAATAAGAAACATACATGGAGAAGAATGATGATACAGAACTGGAAGATGAGGGACTCAAATATGTTCTGAAGTTTCTTACAACTGTGATGCAAAATACTAGATCATCTATTCTGAAAGATCCAAAATAGTCATACTTGGATATAATGCTAAGTTTAACCACTAATCAATAAACCTTAGATTATTCTATCCTTACAAGATGTACACCATGAAATACTAATAATGATTAACCGTCACTCGGTTTGTTTTGTCAATCCTTATTCTTTCTTGATTACCGATAAGTAGTATAATTATTTATCGAAACTCAGTAAATAAGTAGAGTATACCAATATATCTAGAATGAATTATGTAAGATAAAAAATAGTAAAGAAATGAATCATACACATATAACACATGGATTTTAATGTGGAAACCATGTTAAGGGAAAAACCACTGGTACCGATACCCCAAATTTTCACTGTTATGAAGTGAGCCCTGTTAAGAGCCAACCCTGTTAAAGGTTACAAACACACTGTTAGGTCTGACCTTGTTAGAGGATTTTATACATAGAGGTTGTCACTTAGTATCGGACATCTAATGTTTCCATCCTTGAATCAGCCTCTCTCTTAGACTATCAATAGGCATCATGCATATCCAATGATACTTTTATGAATCAAACTTTTTGGCACTCCTTGAGCTGTACCTCAATATATAGAAGACTGTTAAGTCCTGCTCGGTTAAGAGACTTGATGCTTCAATGGTTAAACTGAAACATTATGACCTATTCATATTGCAACTTTGAATTGCAGTTTTTTTTAGATATATTTAAATACATTACCTCTCTAACCAATATGTCAATTCAATCCTTTTTGCTCCATATTTTTTGCTCTGTGATGCTATGCCCACTGTTCATCGGTGTTTGCAGAATTCCTTAGCTATCCTTTTGCTTGATTGATTAGGACTGTACGAAGTAGTTCTTCATCAGTTTCTCTTCAGCATCCTCTTTTTTGTTCACTCCCCTTAATCCCCTTTTCATGCATGTGAAAATGAATTAAGCTTATCTCTTATATAGACATAATATTCATTGTTTCTGGATTCTTGATTCTTGGCATGAAAAACAATCCAGCCAACTTAGATTTAAAGCATAACTCCTGATTTGTCTCGTATATATATTCTTGCCAACTGTACAAATTAGAATTAAATCAATCACTTATCTCTGATTGAATAAAACAAAGTAGACAACCAGTTAAGTCCTTATTTAGCTCTGCCAGCTAGATATTTTGTCATTTTCTGAACTCTCTGTTCTGTCGGTCACCTTTGCAGTTAGTTGTCGGTGACAACTGACAGTTCCATCAGAGAGACTCTAGTTAGCTTCATGATCTCCATCCGTCGGGCAACACTGTATTTTCTTCCGTCGGGTTACTCTTTTCTTTTCTCGTCGGCCATTCTGTGGTTTTGCTTTTTTGGGCAACACTGTGCTTCCTATCGTCTGGTAACACTGTGACTATTCCCCTTTGCTTTTACCGATGGTGTGCACTTCGTCGGTGTTGTTTGTCACTTAGTGAATACATGACTTTTATGTATTGCTAAAAGCATAACCTTGGTTCCTTTGGTTCTTTGAAGTCTTTGGATTTATGTATATGACCATATAGATGATATCAAGTTGACATCAATGACAATACAAACCATTAACTGATTTAATGCCTTGCATTATCTTCAACTTAGCATTATCAAATATTTAATCAGTTATATATCATCAATCTCTCCCTTTGGAATTGATGGAAACATACTATATTATCACACTATACCATTTGTAATACAATATGAAATACAATAGTTGAGTTTCATCAAACTACCAATATTTTTGTTTTGATAACCGATAAATGTCTGACCATCGGTAAGCTCTATTTTATCTTAGATTTGATTCTTGCAGCTCTCTTTATTATGATGTGTTGATTTCTTTCCTTGTGTCAATTTTTTTTTGTTCTTTCCTTTTGATGTCTTTCTCTCTTGTCTGCAACTCTCCCTTTGTATGATCATTTCATACAATTTCTCTCCCTAAGAATATAATCTCTCCCTGTTGGATTAATGTGCTAATAGATACTTTTTCTCCCTTTTCCAGAAGGATGTGATAGTATGGATATTTTCTCTCCCTTTGACAACAATGCCAAACAAGTATTTTACTGGTATCTGACATTAATGTCTAGCAATATTTTGTTTCCATCCATAATATATTTCTTGAATTTCCCTTCTCTATCAGCAATATGTCAATATGCTTTGGTGCTCGGTGCTGATATATACCTGTCTGTATATAGATGTAGTTTTGAAGTTCACCTCTTTTCCTGTATATAGATGTAGCTTATAAGGTGTCTTTCTTCAATTTTACTCTATTTAATGTGTAAACAATAGTACTGATAGCTTCCCTCCAGAAGATTTGGGTGATGCCTTTCTCTATCATCAGTGTCCTTGCACAGTCAACTATGGATCTGTTCCTTCTTTCAGCAATTCCATTCTGTTGTGGTGTCCTTGGTGCATAGACCCGTCTTTTGATTCCATGCTCATTACAAAAGTTAGTGAATTCATCTGATATAAATTCTCCTCCTCTATCTGATCTCAAACATTTCAGATCCTTACCACTTTGTTTCTCTACCATAGCTTTATACCATTT
>MU227701.1:5997632-6046600 GCA_018584345.1 Thuja plicata | reverse complement strand
CACTTCCAAAGCCCCCTCAAGGACTCACCTTCTAGGCTACCCCAAGTGCCCCTAGTGCTTCCCAAACACCATATCTTCACTCAAGACTTAAACCTTCATTTCAAATCCATAAATAATCTCCTTATGGGCTATCTACCATGTTCCATCAACCCATTAAGTCTGGATAACCACTTCCTTACCCAACTCTCACATTTAGCCCTTAAAGCTAGTAGCCCACACAAGTCACTATTTTGTCCTTTTCTCCAACATTCCGCAAACAACTAAGGAAACTAAAAAATGACTCAGATACCCTTTTGGGATCTTTAAATCCTCTTGAAGATTTAGTATATACTCCTTTGGACCATACCCAAGATCCAATACTCTTGTGACCCCCAAACTAGGCCTAATTCTCCCCATTTACAAAGCAACCCCTAACTCCACTTACTCTCATGACTTCAAAGGATAAAATAGTCCTTCTAGGGGTTAGGAAACACCATATTTTCAAATCTCCAAGCCTCTATCCTTTATCTATGGCCTTAGCCACTAAACCCTCACTTCTAGGATCACACACCTAGGGTCTGATCAAAAGGACCTCTCCAATCCACTCCAGGCCAAACCAGCTACATACACACTTCACTATAGAACCCCACATGTAGAATCCATCACAAAACCCCTTCATCCTCAAAGAAATCCACCTTATAACTGATTGGTGTCAAAATAGGACATTGTTGTATGGTTTGGTTGGGATGGTAGCATCCAATTTTCTCTGCGTTCATTCTTTTATACGTGGAAAGGGATGGATGATAGTTAAGTTTTTTGAGGAAGACACTGGATCCAAAAAGTGGCAAATTCAACAACATCCATAAATGAGAAATAAAGCTTTCTGAAAGAACCTATGAAACCAAAATATCAATAGTAGACATGAAAAGTTTGGATTTTGACAGTAGAAAAGAAAAGTTTTGAATTTTGTGTAAGGTAGAGAAGGTAAACTATGGATGGAGATTTCAAAGTAGATGATTTTTGGAAAATGACCTTGTCTGTGTAAGTATTTAACTTTAATTTTGTCTGATTCACCCCCCTCTCAATGGATCTGAATTAAGCATGACCATTCTATTTTCCATCTTTGAAAGAAAGGTTGTATTGAAATCTATTGAAAGGGGCAGTTCTCTGATATCAATCTAGTGAAAATCCTCATCCGAGTGTAAAGGAGAAACAAATTTTTTTCCAAATCTTCTCTTCAAAAAATCCACTTCCTCCTATAGAATGGCCACCTCCCTAAAAGGAACACGCCCCTCCCATGAATGCTCCAAACATTCAATTTACACCCCATTTTTGACTTTCCAAGACAAGTGCTTTGTTATAATTGATCTACATTCTCACATAAACTTCTAAACTTAATAAGCCCTAGTTGAATTTTAAATTGTCAAGACTCTATTAGTATATTCATTATCCTTGTATATACTCTCTAAAATCTTGCACCATAATATCTAGGGTTCTTTATACTTTTCCAAATTAAATTTTCTCCCAAGACCAAATTTTGTCTTTTCATTCTTTTCAGTTTCACTCCTCTCATTTCCCCAGTCATGATGAATTTGTCCCAACTAATGAGGGGTAATTTCTTGGTGGATAATTCACAATTGAATAAAATGCATTGCTAGGTGGACAATTCACAATTAAAGGAAAAGATTGAATGAGCTTCTAAATACTCAAGCTTTGACCAAAGACTTTAATATAATAGACTGATATTTATTTGATTCTATCATCCTCCCTTATCGTCACCTTTATCAAAAGTGTTGTATCACCAGATTGAGAGGAATATGGGAATAATTTTATAAATTCAATTACAAGGAGAGATTGGGTGTTAATCTACAAAGAATGAAATTTGTTCCTTTAACAGAATGAGAGCAATATGGTCTTATTGATATCCCTAACAAAATTTTACTTTTCCCTAAATTCCTCCACGACAGCCACATATCATTGACCAAGAAATTCCAGCATTTTTAGAATAAGAAATGGGGCTCTTGAGCATTGTATTGTCATCTATTCTGAGTTATGAAACCTATAATTATTGATAGCTAAATCCTAACCATTTTCCCTCCAATGGTGGTTGTTGACTTTCCATCTTGGAAGTTATTCGTGTGTATTTAATTATCCAACAACTTATTGTTGTTTATTGTATTTGTAATTTTGTATGCTCATAACTACACTAAAGAGATTAATAAAAGGATTCCCCTTCTCTTCAAGTGTATACGTAGGCAAATTGTCGAACCATGATAAATTATTGTGTTCTCTATTTTTTTAGTTTCATTTTATTCTCTTGTTTATATGTTGTTTTCATTTTCTTTTTAAATCCTCTTCAAGAATGCCTTTAAAATCAATGACCTCATGTGCTCCATCAAGGGTTAGGAGAAATTTGATATATCTAATTGCCCCATGTTTTAGTACTTCGTAATAGCTAGAAACCTTGTCATCTTCCAACTTGACCTCCCTCACATGATTGAAAACTCCATTCATTTTTGTTGACATGTGGAAGAATTTGGTATCATGATCTCCCACATTAACACACACCTCTCTTTGAAATGGCTATCCCACAATGGGTAATCACAAAAACCAAATTTATCCACGAAATCCTTGAAGTCTAAAATTGAAGAACCTACTGAAATGAAATCAAGATCAAGATTAAAGAGCTACAGATCTACATAAGTGAACAAAACAAAAGACTACCAATGGTGAACTTCCACTAGTATATTGCAACAAGATAAAAAATTGGTAATGAAAAATATAGATCTCACACCAAAATAAGTTAAGTCTCATAAACATTTCTAAACTAAAGAATATTGATTGTGGGTCCAGAATGACATTGAAACTTCATTTCAGTAGGATATTTACTACAACCAACATTCTAATTTTATTTGTTAAACTAGTCTAAAGTGTCTTTATTTCATTAGTATTGGAAGGAACATGTACATTGAACAAGATGAATTTTAATGATGCAAACTATTAAACTCTCTTTTCTTCCAATTAAAATTCAGATTTTTAAGGACATTTGGATGAAGCCAAAACATATACCAAAGTTCCAGGTCCTATTTTGCGTTATCATGGAATCACTTGGTAAGCTCATTTAAAATATTGCATTATAAAAGACTTGCAAGCTTATTTTTTAAAATTTAACAATACCTCCTCTAAAATGCATACATACACAAAACTACTAAACAATAATTGAATATATGTTCCCCTTAAGTTCTTGAATAGGTTACATTCAGCAACCACATAGATCTCGATTCTTAATCCTATGGAAAACTGATAAATGAAAATGTCCAGCAACTGCAAATATTTTAGATTTGAGGGTTTTCCAGATCAAGCTAAAGAAAATGATAAATTACAAAACAAATAAAGAAGAACTATAATTCATAGTAGATGGGTGTTGGAGATTTTTACTCACCTTGCATTGAAGCCAAGAATTGGTTTCTCACCTTCAAAATTTGAAAAACCTGTTACCAAGATGAATGAAAATGTGTATGAGGTTATTCAAATTGAAAAATACAGTTTGAATAGCCGTCAATGTATAAAGGGTACACAAATAATCTTAGCAGTAAAATGGTTAACAAACCTCAGATATAGTAAAAGTTGGGAATCAAAAATTGTAAAATAGGACGTGTCCTCAAACTCATGAACAAGCAATGAAGGTAAGAAGCATGGTGTTCTCTAAATCATGGGCGACATATCCTCGGCAAGCAGCTGAGTGGTTGTGTTTCCGGGAAAAACCAAGCTCATCATTAGGGCCCTCTTCCGCTTGCATGCACAGCTGGATCACAAATGAGCCTTTTTTTTGTTTATAATCAAGAGGGTGTCACAATTATGATGGTATCATCACTATTACGACAGCATCAGGGGCAATTGAAAAAAAAACACAAAAATCACACACAAATGGTAGCACCATCGCAAATTGGCATCGAAATTTGACCCCAAATATTGTAGTGAAGACATCTCTAGATCTTGTGTTTTTAGTCTTAGTTGTAGGGAAAAGGTCACCCAATGTGACCTATTCCCCTAAGAATCAGTTCAAACATTTTTTAAACATATGTGTTAGTTGTGGGAGTCTAGATGCAAAAGCTTGCCTATCTACGCAATCCTAGAAACCATAAAATTGGATCTGAATAAAGACAAATCCTATTTAGATCACATGTTCACACAATTTTTCCTATATTCCCTCTTGTACTTCATTTATAGTTCAAGAAAGAACATTCATTTCTATATTTAGTCATTTTCATATAAATCTCGTCCTTCCTTTCCTCAATTCTAAGTAACAAACGGATATAATCCTCAAGAGCACAGATATTGCATTGACATCCTTTCATAAAAGGATTGTTAATAATTCTTGAGGTGTCCTTCTTTTCCAGTGTGCCATAAGAAATAAGAATTGATCCTCCCTTGACTCCCATTTCTTATTGTACATTTTGGTGAGCTTGTCCCTTTCATGCACTATACCTTTGAATTAGATTAGATAGATTTTGCATGTGTGTGTTATTAGAAAATAAAAAAGAATAAATACATTTGCTTTTATTAGTTTATATATTCATTGAATTGCTTTTGCATGTTCCATTCAAAAAAGAAAAAAATTTAAAAAGTGTGATTTTGTTCATTCATCTTATCGATTATTTAGTTATAGATTTCCTTATTGCATTTCCTTTCCGTTATGTAACACACCGCCAGGGAACCTGGGAGGACAACACATATAAAACCTCTAAAAGATGAAAATAAATTTTTTTACTAGAATAATATACATAATTACACTTCATATTTTGAAAACATAATCAAGCACTTGTTTACAAACTTGAATGAAATATTTATTCAACCTAAGTCCTCATAGGTTCCCTACTGTCGCTATTAGAGCAACATTATCTAAGAATTTTACATTCATATGATATTCATTGAATTACGAGCTTAATTGGTCTACATTCATTTTAATGCACTAAGGTAAACGTTCCTAACTCATTTCTTTTATTAAACATAAGTTAATAATACAACATCATTATTCATCTCATCAACTCATGTAATTAATTCATATTGATTCCATAAACATCTACTATCCTTATATCACTTTCCTTTAATCATTTAGGTAAGAGATCAATATTCATTAAGGTAGATATTATCCTACGTACTTCATAGACCCATACTCTTTTGATGCTTTAAGTAAACTTTAACCAACCATTACAATCAAGTTACTATCTTATTTCATTATTTCATAATTATTCATTATTTATAATTCCAATTACTAATCTATCATTTAATAATAACTTCTTTTGAACCTTTCATCAAGAGATAATGTTTTCTTTCCTAGGTACATCAATACATAATTATATCTAAGTCTATTTTATTTATAGATAGACAACATAAGTGAATAGGAGAAATATGAGCCAGTAATATAAACAAATTTATTTTAACACTGATAACATGTCCAACACATAAAATAATCTCTCCCGCTTTCTTTTCACCTAGAACTACCCATTCACTTATACATTAATTTGAAATAGGATTACATTAATATACATCATTATGCCACATACATATGACTCCTTCCATGAGATTAAAATCATATTATTACATATACATCAGTACATCTCAACATAATATAATATCCAATAAGAAGTCTTCAACTGCAAATCTGGAAAGGAACATGTGCTAGGATCATCTAAGAACCACAAACAATACCTCGATATAAAATATTAACCACCCAATCACATGGATCCAAAAAGGTCCACTCCCCCATTCTAGGAGATAGAAACCAAGGTCAACACAAGAAGGTACAACTAAGATACTCCTGAGGTGGTAATAACCTTTCCCAAAACATACACAACTAAAGACACAAGAAGACAATAAGGACGAATAGAGACATGATTACATTGGTAGGGACTCTAAGATACAAGCTAGGTGAGTGTCATCACATAGACCTCACCCCTTGGTTTATCTTGGTACTATCCTTCCTATCCCCCAAGTAGGCACATGCAAAATTGAACACCTTTCATGGAGACAAGGTTGTTCGATTGTGCCATCACAAAAGCACCTTCTTGTTAGGAATAACAGTCCACCAAAACAATTGAGAGGGGGTGGGGGGGGTGAATCACTTGTGAGACAAATTATTAAACATTAAAATTTATAAACCAAAACTTCAATTCAAATGATAAAATAGTAAATACCAACACAATAACACAATCGTTTGTTGTCGAGGAAACCTTGTTAAAGGTAAAACCCCGGTGGGAATTAGCACCCACAAATGATGTACCGAGAGTATAGTATCCTTGTTAAAAGATTTATCCCTATTAGGATCTTATTACAACATTACAGTACACAGTCCCTATTAAAGGATAGACCCTGTTAGAAGTCAAGAGTAACAGTGGGCTCACTTCCCAAAGAAGGTTAAAGCCAAACTCAAGGATTTACAATCCAAACAAGTGTATATAAGAAATATATAATCCAGTGAACCATCTAATAGAAACTATCTTTTCTTGGTCAGTTCCAATGAATTACTATAATCACTAACTCTTCTCTACATCCAACAACCACTCAAGCTTCACAACTTTCACACTTCTCTGTCTTTTCCAATTACCTTCTCATTATACCACCATCTTTTCAAAAGAAAAAATCTCTCATATATATACCATATTATAATAATTGATTAGGTTAGCCAATTAATCTTTCCCAATATACAAATAATTATTTAAACCCTTGCTAAGATACACATGGTGCCTAAAATAAGTAAACATCAATTACAATACATCATATATAATCCAAGATCTGTAATCCACACTCGCAATCCACAATGCACGCTACATCTATGAAGTCAGCCCCAAATAGGTCTCCTCTAGAATACATGCCTCAACTGACATCACCAACAATCACATGACTTGTGATCAATAAAAAACATTCCTCAACATGACTTCTGTCATCTTCTTTAATCTCACATACCCTGAATCATCATCGCCTGTAAGATATCCCCAAAACATAGATATTCGCTCTGTCAAGCATCACTGTCATAGTCCAGAAACCAGTCTTCACTAAAATATATATAACAACTCCAATATGAAATATTAATCCAAGAGACCTTAGAAATAAGATCATCACACATCCTTCTTATTATCATCATCTTTTCCGATTCTGATTCATCTATACAGTATCTATACACTTCTGTCAACTATCATACAATAGTAATAACCAGTTTGTTCTCTCCACAGAAATATATGTTGATATCAGTGACAAAACATGAATTTCAATGACATCATTAGTACCCAAATTATAATATCATTCAACAATCTACCCCTTTGGCATTGATGGAAACATATGAGAAAATCCATCAACCCAAAATTACTCTCTCTCAATACAATCTTCTCAATATCCTCAACACAATTCTCCCTAAAGCAATAGGGATTTTCACATAGAATCCCTCCCCCTTTGACAACAATGGAAAAGGGTGCCATAACTCTTCTTTAATCTTCTGCAAGTTACATAGCTTTTTCAAATATTTATGTCTAGCATCCAGGTGAAAAATCACCCAATTGTTCTCTATAGTGTTCCTGTGATCACTCCCCCTGAGGAGTAGATCCATACATCAAGTCCAGAAAATGATATAGATCTGAAAGCCACTAGAATGATGCATGCCTGCATCAATTAATTACCACATGGAGGGGTTCTCACTCCAAGCATGCTTCTAAGATACTCAAAATCATCTTTTGGCAAAGGTTTTGTAAATATATCTTCTATTTTTTCCTTTGTGCTAACATACTCTAGTCTAATCTCTTTCTCTGCTACCTTGTCTCTCAAGAAATTATACTTAATAGAAATATGTTTAGTCTTTGAATGCATTATAGGATTCTTCAACATATTCACTGTGGTAGTGTTATCACAATGGATAACCAATGGCTCTTCAAAAATTATTCCAATGTACTTCAACATTTGTTTCATTCAAACAAATTATGTACAATTTATAGCAGCAACAACATACTCAGATTCAGCAGTAGACTGAGCAATATTGTCCTGCTTCTTACTTAACCACAAAACCATCCTTTTTCTAAGGAAAAATGCTCCACCACTTGTACTCTTTCTATCATCCACACTACCTTCCCAATCAACATTAGTATAAGAATGTAAAATAAAGTCATATGATTTTTCATAACATAATCCATACTCTATTTTTCCTTTCAAGTATCTGAAAATTCTTTTCACAGTAGCAAGGTGTGTCTCTTTAGGATCTGCTTGATATCTTTCCAAAATCACATTTGCATTGGAAATATCTGGTCTGGTGTGAGTTAGATATTGTAGATCTCCAATCATTGATCTATACTTTGTCTGAAAAACACTCTGAGTTTCATCATTACTGGTAAGTTTATAACCAGTCACCATGGGTGTCCGAACATGTTTACAATATTCCATTCCAAATTTCTTCAACATTTCCTTAAGGTATGTGGTCTGAGATATAAAAATTGATAATCCTAAAGGATCATATTTGTCATTAGTATACAAGGAAATAGTTTTTGGACTGCCGGTAACATGATCATCGAGTGACAACATTCAGTCAAGCACAATGAACACCGAAATCAATGAAAATTGATATGCAATATCACTGACAGATAGTTTATAGATTAAACTAAGAGCACAGTTCAAAGAGGAACCCAACAACACAATTTAAAGAGTAAACTAAGAGCAATATGTCTATAGGGAAATCACCAAGCACTAGTCGACCGAGAGACAATTTTATTTCTGAGAAATGTGGATCTAAGTTACACGCCAGATAAATCACTTCAGTTTTATAATTATCTTTATGCTTAGTTGTAAAACCATTTCTTGAGAATAAGTAAAGCATATGTAATTGTTTTAATTAGTTTAACTAATTGTAAACATGCAAACTAGGAGACCAAGGTCAAGTTGTAAACCTTTGATCATAGATTTTTTTATTATAAATCATGAAACCTAATTAGGTCAATACATTGTATAAATAGATATAGTAATCAATCAAAAAATGAGGATTTTAGTTGCAGTAGACATCTATGGATCAGACAAAGAGTTTTATGCAGAAGGATGCTATTATTCCCTGCATACCCATCCCTACATTTTTCATGCAAAATGTTGGGTCCCCCTTTTTCACTTTTGGCTCTTGCCTTGTTTCTTTTGTTTTCTTTGCTTTCCCTCCGGGCTTTGCCTTTGCGAGGGTTGTATTTCTTTTGCTTTTGTCTTCTTGTGTATCCAGGACCCATTCCTAGAGTATATTTTTTCTTTCCAGAGACAGATTTTGTACTCTTGGATTCTCTGCCGTGATGTCTTCTTTTGTGAGAAGGTATGGTTGTGTGGAATCCCCGGGCCCGAAGTCTAGAATTTTTGTCTTTTCCAGAGTTTTCAGGAAGAGTGAAACCTATTTTTAACCTAAGGGTATAAGTAGAAGTTACCTATCATTTTCACAATTACCACAATTAAAAACACTTAGAGTGCAGAGTGATTTTAAAGGTGATTAAGGCAATTAAACTACGAATTGCTCCCTGTGCTTAGTGGCTAATTGAACATTGAGTTATAGTGCTTTCTCATGATTACTCAAAGGTGAACGTCATTGTAGAGAACTCCTCATGTTCAGCTTCTCTGCTTTTCTTCATTTTTCCAGGTAGGCTTTCAGTTTGTCCTTCTCTGGTTTTCTATTTTATGGTTCTTGCTAGTTTCTTTTGCTTTGTTTTCATTTGTTTTCTTCATTTCCACCTTTTGCATCTTTCTTTTGGGTTGCCTCCCATTGGTGGGTTGGCTCTGCTAGAGGGTTGTCCACCCTTTGTACAGTTGTAATCTAGTGTATATGTTGTACATTATGGTAGGGTAGTTTTGAGCGTCTGTAAATTCTTTTGTTAGCGTAAATACTCTCTAGATATTGTATATATGTCTTAGCCCTCTATATTTTAAGTGTATATGTCTCATGTATACCCTTCCATTCAGTCGAGCTCATCATGCTCCATCATGTTTTGAACTATTTTTTCCAGCTCATCGTGCTCCATCATGTTTTGAACTATTCTGTCGAGCTCATTGTGCTCCATCATGTTTTGAACTATTTTGTTGAGCTCGTTGAGAGAAAGTCACCATGGTTCAAACTCAGCACCTCGCTGAGTAGAGCCATGGAAAATTTCTCTCTACTCTGTTGTATCACCTTAATGGAAAGGTTAAATTCCCATGAGTGGGAATTCAAAACCCATCCCATCTGGCATTTAATTTCCCCTGTGTCAGCCCATTTGTTGCCATTAATGCCCTTTATGCCACCTGTCATGTGGCCATGTGACGTCCCATGTCAGCCAAGTACGGCTTCCTACTGGTCACATTGGCAATGACTAACTCTTCTAGACTCTGGGTGCTAGGAAGCCCCTGGGTCTTCATAACATCTTTATCGCTTGGTCCAATACCCCAGAGTCTGTGGGATGTTTATTAGAATCCAAATCATGCATGTCTTAATACTCCAGGATTTTGATGTATGCTAACACTTTTTGGACAGGTGATGGATGGTGATGATTTCCCCAGAATCCATATATTTGTTATTATTATATCATGTATTAACGGTTTTCCAGTCTTGCAGGTTGCAGAGTGTGTGATCGAGATGTCTGAGGTGATCACTCCTCCTAATAGCCCGAAGCTTCCTACTACCTCCACTCGGGCGGCCACAAAGACCAAGGACAAAAAGATGCTGGCTAAGCTACTACTTACCTCCAAGTACCTGAAGGAGGGCATTCTCATGGGGTCCAAAGTGGACTCCAAAGTGTAGGAAATAATAGATACAGAGCCCAGACTCTGGGCAAAAATGTAGGGCTTGAGTCAATCCATATACAGACTAAGGCCTACGGAGATAGTATGGCCACTCACTTGGCTGCCTTTGGCATTATAAAGGCTGCAAACTTTCCTTTTTTGGTGCAATCACCAGAATTGATACTTCAACTAGAAACACTGTACAATGCACCTACTTGGACTATTCTACTCGTTAATCCCCGACCATTACATTACCCAACAACAATTGTCACCTTGGACGCAACAACTTTTGCCTTGGGACTGGGGATTCTACAGTTCAAAGGGTCCATCGTCATCAACTGGGCCAAGTCATTACATGAGTTCGAGGAAGCTTCTCTCGTCTCCCGGTAATATCTTAACACTCAATGGCTGAAGTCCCCAAAGAGGGACCATAAAAAGATGAAGTTGGAAATTCCCCGCAGGGATTTCAAAGAGCCCAATCAAGTGGGCATTCTATTTCTATGTAGGATCTTTGGACTGCCACATGCCTAGGATTTCTTAGTGTGGATGTACTACTTTCTTTACTGCATCACCACCCGCAACCATACTTTCAATTGGGCAGCTATCATAGCCAACCACATGGACACGCAACCGAAGGGTGTCGTCCAGAGTTCCAAGTTCTATATGACATCTTATGTGTTGTGGGCATTGGCCCAACAAAGACTGGCTTTTTGGGTTTAGGAATAGTGGGAAAACTTGGGAACGGGGTGGGCCAATTAACACCATGGGATCATTATCTCCAAGTTCAATGGGAACTAAGTTTCCTAAATTTTTGCAGGGTAAATGATGCTTTCATTTACCAGAATATTCTAACACTTACCTGGGACACCGGTTACCGGTTATTGCAGGAGGTGATGAACCTGGTCAGTAGTTATGGCCATTATTTTATTTAGTTCTAGCAACACACATACATTCAAGTGACCGACTTCTTTGGGAAACCCTATCTTCTTCCCCGGTATTGCGGGACAACATCATTCTTTTGGAGTTTTGCTGACATATCCTAGAGCTGCACGCCTTCTTCACATTGAAGAAGGTCATGAATGTCCCATTCCCAGTTTCTTGTGAGAATTATACATGTAACCTCACCATGGAAAATGAGGCAGATAGTGAATTGAAGAGCTTGGGATTGGTGGAATTACACCACACTAGGAAGAATTACTATCCTCTAGGCAAGATTGCCTTGGCATTTCCCCAGGCATCCCTGCCACATAAGGCAGACATTAAAGATTTTTGGGTGGAATTTTAGGACAGTTTTGATCTCTGAGCCACCAACATTTGCGGATGTCCAAGGGACTTATGAAGGTGCTTGACCTTCAGGGTTTCCCGAAGGGTTTTTCAGATGATGGCCCGCTAGAGGACCCAACGTATAAAGGGAAAGGATTAGACAAGTTGGAACTCCCTCGAGTGGATTTTGCACCCCAGAGGATTTGACAATTGAGGGAGTATGCCGCCCTATTTTGGAGGCCAGTCACAATTATTTTTCTCGGGTGTGTCCTAGGAGCACTCAAAAGGGGGCAATTGTTTGAAGGACCGCTTCAACCCCTGCTGCCACTGCCAGACCCAGCATAAGCAAGGGGAATGAAAAAGAAGACACCCCAACTAAGTCTCCTCTCTAGGACCCAACCCCCATAATGGCGTAGCTACAAAAACATATGGAGTTAGTAAGGTTAAAAAGCTAGCAGATAATTGCACAAGTGTCCTCTGACCTCCTCATAACTCCAGTTTCATCTGCTCACCCGACGGGATCCCCGTCGTTGGCTGCAATGATGAGCAGGTAGACTTTTGCTGAGGCAAAGTCTACAAGTATTTTAGATATCGAGGTCCCATTAATCAGGAAGAAGAAGTAGAGGGTGACTCCTACTCCTAGCATAGTCACTAGCCCCAGTATGCCGGACGTGCCTCTGATCGATGTCAGTTTGGATTCTCCTGAACTTGAAAATATTTCTGATTCTTCTCCCCCACATGGGGAGTTTGATGACATTTTTAGAGAAGATGAACTCATGAACCTCCATGAAGATTTAGATCATGCGGTGGAGGAGATCATCGTCCAAGAAAAAGATGATATCCCCGTAGAAGAAGAGGTCCCAGAACAAGAAGCTACTGCAGAGTAGGAAGTCTGAGAAGAGACACAAAGGGAACATGAGTGGGAGAAAACACCAGTCCAAGAGATCAAGGATATGCAAAGGCAAATCACAATTGAGCAATTGATGATTAGGGAAACTAGACCAATGGGAACAATCGTACCCCCAATTATCACTCTCCAAATGCCTTTAGTTACTCAGAGTGACCACTTGCCCCAGAGTATGTTTGGTGAGGTGGTCAAGGTAGCAACATTGATAAATTTTGGCTAGAGACCTCACCCACTTCCACAAGATATTCTAATGGAAGAGGATGTTCTTGCAGATGAAACTGATGAGGCTGATGAAAAATAGTAGCAAAAGGTTGGGGAAATACCCGAAGACATAAATGTTGAAGTAACTAATGCTGAGAAGAGCGGGGAAATCCCTAAAAATATAGGTAATGTAAATTTCAACGGAGAAGAAACCCCAGATATCACAAAAGAAAATGCCAACATGGCAGTGAATACTGTGGCCTCCAGAGAGCAGGAGAAGGAACATGAACAAGACAAAGAACAAGAGCCTGATGACACTGTACATTCTAGGAACATGTCGTCGAATTTCAAAAAGAATCTAGATACTCAGGTCTTAACAGCAAAGCCGCCCCAGCTGCCCCAATGGCTGGTAGAATCAAGAAAGAGAAAGGCCCCGGTGGTAGTGGTAGGTGTTCCACTCTCTTTGGCTGAGATGATGGCCCAAAGTGTAGAGGCTGTGAAACCCAAGAAGGCACAGACAGTCCATACCCTCCGGACCGGTCCAATAGGAAGCATGGTTGCGATGATCGCAACACCTCCTCCAGATGCAGATGTAGTGGCCGTATGGCCCAAAAATTACACTGTTACAGAAGTGGCATTGGGGAGAAGAGATAAGAAGGGTGAATTGGACCTGTTGAGAGAGGCCACCAAAGTAGTAGAGGCCTGATACGTCAAACAGGGCCAAAATTTGAAGGAGGAAAGGGAAACTAATGCAAATATCCTCGCATTTTTGGCAGAAATTACACAGTCGCTGGCTGAGATCCACCCAGAAACTTTTGCCTTCAGATTGTCACTTGCACAGGGTGACGTGGATTCTCTTTGAGCCATGAAGAAGAAAGCACAGGCTGTGGATGGGTGGGTCACCGAGCAGATAGCTGCCATATGACAATTTCTAGTGGTGTCCCTCCTAAATCTTTACTAGATCAACATTCTCCTCAGTCAAGCGAATGGCTCTGCTATTGTATGGGAGTAGGATTCGGAGAAGTATGAAAAATGGAAGGCTGAGTTGGAGGAAGTTTTCAACATGGGAGAAGAAGCTGTCACAGAGGCGGGAATTTTGGGAGATGAATCATATGTTTCTCTCTGGGCCCAGTACTCCAGACTTGGCCTCAAAATCAAGGTGTGCAAGGAACTGGTTAAGGCCTTAAAAGAGAAGTTAACCACGACCCAATATCCTATGGGCCTATTTTAAGCATTTGTGATCGGGGTGTTGCAATTCGATCCCTTCACCACTGGGACATGCACCCCGGAGGACTACGTCCTCAACAAATTTAATGAATGGATGGAATCCCTATATCCGGAGATTTTGACCAAGGCAGGTTATTGAGATTATCCAAGATGATGATCTAGGCACATGATGATGTGAAGATGGTACATGAATTCCAGAATGGGGCTGGAGAAATCAAAGAAAGATTACAGGTTGTCCATGACTAGTGGGACAACATCAGGGGCATAGATGAAGAAGGCATAAGCCAAGTATTAGAAGAATTCAAAAATAGTAAGGGGCCTTAATTTTCTCTGGAGTCTAGAGATTTTTATTAGCCAAGTAGGTTTTGTATTCATTATTCTTCGAGCATAAGCTCCTGGATCCCAGAGTTTCAGATCTACAATTTTGTATTCTTTTGGTGACCCGCGTCTAGGTTCCCCGGAGCTGACAGGTCACCATCAAGCAGTTAATAAGGATGTCAAGAAGTAGGTGATTCCAGCAAGGCACGTTGACTCAACATGAAGGTTCTGACATGTGGTCTTCCCAAGGTGCCGCTCCAGCATAACAACTGGCACATCAGAGATAGTGAGCCACTTTTCCATTAATGAGGCATGTAGCCTCAATCCCCGGGGGATCAGATTTCTTCTATTCTCTTTGGTTCTCTTCTCGAGGCTAATTATTCTATAAATAGATGGAATACTTCTAACCTTGGCATATCTTTTGAAGTTAATTGGTAACTAACAAATGCTTGCAGGAGACCCCCTCACCTAAATCCTTTGAGAAGACGAGCTGAGATAACCAGCTACCCCCCGAACAAAAATAGTCACAATGCCCAACTTAGCTCCTGCACTGTTGAGACCCAAACCTCACATGCTTGAAGGCCCAGAGAATCTCATTTCCCTAGACAAAATTTATAGGTGAAGTTGGCCGATACCTCGGTACCCGGTGACAACTTGCATCTATTGGTGGACTTGGTCACAAATGCTCATCAACAAAAATTGGTGCTAGAAGGAGGGCATGAGCTCATCCCCTTCTGAGGATTTTGATTTTGGACCACCTGAGGGTTCCCCAAGCCTTAGTTTTAGGAAGCAAACCTTTAGTGGGATTGGATCATTTTCACCAGCCTGATTCAAAAGAACCCTTAGATCAGCCCCCAATCTTGGAAGGTTTGTTAAGCTCGAGTCTCCCGCTTGAAAGAAATGGACCCCGAAAGCCAAGCCAGCTAACATTGTCTAGGGATATACTACGTCTTAGAATACCCAAGTCTCCCAAACAACCCCAGGTATTAACACTCAGCCTTAGAAAAATCCAACACCCCCAATGGCTTCTTACTTTGGCAACACCGGGTCCCCAATGGGAAATTTTTTGGGTGCAACCAACAATCTTCCTATGCACCCAGAAAATATTTGCCCCCGATATGAGAACCTAGGCTCACAAACCATAGAAGAGCATCTGTAGGCATACAAAGATGCCATGAACTGACACCAGATCAAACATCAAGACATTGTGACCCGGATGTTGCCTCTATCCCTGGGAGAGAACGAGCTGAACTGGTACCTTAACCTGCCTGCCAACTCCATCAATATTTGGCAAGACATGGAGGATGCATTCTTGGAGGCCTTCCATGTACATGTGGACCTAGTGTGGTCCCATAGCCAGTTCATCTCCATCAGGAAGGAACCAAATGAGCCTCTTGCAGCATTCAACCATAGGTTCCAATGCACCTTGAAGCGATGCACGTGTCCTTTCATCCCATCCCCAAAAGTAACAATCCAAACATACCTGAATGCAATGGATCCTTTCATTGCCACTCTCCTATGGATAACTACCACCCCCACCGATTGGGATACTCTGGCAAAAGTTTACAACCTAGCTTTGGAGTTGTCCTGCGGTCTTAACAAATCTCCAGGCGGGATTGGGCAGAGCATGCCTTTCAACATGATCCCCGATGGAACTTATTACACCAGGGGATACAACCCCAATCAGGCAATGGGTGCCCCTGTGATGGCTATGAATTCCCCACCACTACTGATAGACCAGCAGGCCCGATACATATATCCATCACAAGCTCAGACAATATCGGGTCTAGAATTTGTTCCTTGGAACCAGCCGCAACAAGCACAACAAGCACAGACACAACCTTCCAGAGTGCCTTTCTTTCAGTTGCCTATGGCTAGAGGATTTCCACCCTCAACTCTGGTACCCGCTACTACCTTTACCGGGAACCATTCGCAATAGTCGTCACATTGTGACGTGAACACCTAGCTGTCTGCCAAGGTTGAATCCATCCGGTGACTATTGTCCTCACTACCTATGGACATGGGACAACTGAAGGCGAGGTCTCTTATACCCCAAAAAACCAATTCCCAGAGAGGTAATGTCTTCTCTGGCCAAAAAAACAACAATTCTGGAGGAAGGAATTATAACAAAAGGCCTCGACCCAACCAACAACAATGGAAAAACAATGCTAACACCGGAGGTCCTCCTCCAAACCAAAACACCAATCAGGGTGATGCTAGACCTTCCCATTTCACGTTAGTCACAGAAATCCAACTGCTGACTAATTGGTGTAGATTGTATGACACAGGCTCTCATTCTAAGGTGAACTGTGCCACACTGGAGGTCATCATGATCTCCCAGATGGACAGACAATATACTGTCGATTCTACTCCTCCAGAACCCCCCATTCAAGAGCCCACTCATGGTGCCTTCACTTGTGAGACCGTCTTCTTTGGAATAGACAAAGGAGATGAAGAAGAACCTGGACTACATGGGTTCTTTGACGAAGCTATTCTGACCTTTGATGACAATGCCTTCACCAACCCATGGACTCCCTACAACACCCAGAGTTAGACTGGTAAAGGACAAAATTTACACGCCCACACCTCCCAAAGACACCCCTCCTTGGGATAACATAACTGATCGTCCCTTCCCACAGAAAGGGTCTAGCTCTAACCAAGCTAAGGACCTGGCTGAGGGAAGCCAACAATTCCGTGGGGGAGGTTTGACATCACAAAGGCGTTAGAATAGAATACCACCTCCATGACCTTGATGGAGGTTTTACTAAACTATCTCGAGCAGAGGAAGTCTCTTCTGAAGCTCTTGGGAAACCCAGCAACTGTCAGTCACCCACCCAATATTTCACTTTTGATGACACCAATGCGGCTATCTTTCAGGGAAACACTAGGGATCCTCCCTTTTTACTAGGCTTAAACATACAAGGGAAGAACCTTTACAATTGCTTGGTAGAATCTGGAGCTTTAGGTAACGTCATGCCCTTATCCATATGCCATAAGCTCAGATTTCATCCTAGTCCCTCTAATGACGCAGTAGTCCAACTAGACAAAACTGCTGTAAAAATGGTAGGTGAGTTGAAGAACGTCCAGATTCAGCTCACCTAGGACCCTAGGATAGCCAGTGTAATTGACATCCAAGTGGTGGACATCCCCGAGACTTATGGGATGTTACTAAGTCGCAATTGGTCTAAGTCCCTCAATGGGTATTTCTCTATTGAATTTTCCCACTTGTGGCTCCCTTGGGAAGGAGAATCTAACCAGATTCAGGTAGAAAGTGAGCCCTAGATAAAATAAACCCTCACCAAAGTTGGGAAGGTGAATGAAGTCCTCTTCTCTGAGACTTCCCCCTGGGTGTACCGACCCCTAGAAATATTGACCTTTGATTTGACCCCTAGGGAGGATACCATTGTTTCACAGAGGATGCGGGACCTGGATGAGAAACTGAGGGGTAAAGTTAACTCATAGGGTGTCATAGCAACTCCTGCTACACTCTTGTCTGACACTTGGTGCCGGGTGCATTACCAAAAACATTCAGAACTAGAGTGTGAGCCCTATTTTTCTACCACAACCCCACACATCAATGCCCTCTGGGAGAAGAAACACTTTTTGGATATGCCTGGAACCAATGATCACTCCGGCGATGTCTCCGTGATGTCACCAGTCCAGGAGTCCCAGAAAAAAGATTCTCTAGAGAAAAATCTCACCCAAGTGCTATCAGAGTAGGAGGAAACTCCTCCCAACCTTCCCAAAAATAATCCACAGGCCACTTTGCCTTCCTAGCCCCAGACAATGAACAGTGACTTGTGGACCCTTAAGTTTGACGGGTCCCAGTACAAACAAGGCTATGGGGCCAGAGTGGAATTGATCAACTCACGTGGGAAATCCTTCCTTGCATCTTACAAGCTGCAATTCAACTACACAAATAATGTTATGAAGTACAAGGCTTTGGTCCTTGGACTCTTATTTTCACTAAGAGAGGGAATCACCCGCCTCCAGGCATTGGGTGATTCAGAGTTGGTCAAAAAAAAAGTCTAAAGCCAATACACTTGCCACAATAAAAGGTTGGCTGCATATCGCAATAGAGCATGGAGCCTCATTGAGGATTTTGATGCCTTCAACATTGAACTCATTCCCCAGAAAAGGAACTATGTTCTGGATGCTCTAGCTGTATCTTCCAGCAACCTCGAGCCAATGGCCGGCTCCCGGCTCTAGAAATTTTTTTTTGAGATGATCCCCACCATGTCCATTCCAAACAATGTCACCCACTTTCAGGTTTTTGAAGATGATCAACATATCCTGGCCTTCATGGCCAATGTTGGTGTTTTTGAAGATCAGATAGTGGAAGAAAAAGACCACGATGATACTAGATAGGGTGAAGAAGATGATGGGATCATAGACTTACCAACCAACACCATCCCTAAGGAGATGGTAGTGCTAGAATGAGTATTTGACTTAGACCCTCAAGATTGGGAAAAGATATCATCCTCCTCTGAGGGAGGAAAATTAGAAAAGGTAAATATCGGCTAGGTCGATGAAGAAAAATTGGTACACATCAGCATCTCCTGCTCCCCTGAGGAGAAGGAGAAGATTCTCGCGGTCCTCTAAGAATACATTAATGTAATCACGTAGGGGTATGAGGATTTGAAGACCTACAGTACATCCATCATGACCCATACCATCCCGCTAAAACCTGACGCTAATCCTTTCTAGAAAAGTTAAAGACCAGTCAACCCACTGACCGAGCCTCTAATTCATCAGGAGGTTCAAAAACTGATGTCACCCCGGATCATCTTCCCAATTTGGCATACTATGTGGGTTGCCAACCTCATCCCTATGAGGAAGAAAAGCGGAAAGATCCGCCTTTGTGTGGATTTTTTAAATTTAAACAAAGCATCGAAGAAGGATAATCACCCTCTCCCCTCATTGGATGAGGTATTGCAAATCATGAATGGATCACAAATTATGTCCTTCCTAGATGGGTACTCTGGGTATAACCAAGTCATGATTAAGTACAAAGATAAAGACAAAATGATGTTTACCACCAAGTGGGGAACATTTGCATACCAGATAATTCCCTTTGGCCTGATCAACACGGGGGCCACATTTCAGAAGGCTATGGACATTGTGTTCGAAGGCCTAGTAAACCGGTGCATAATCATCTACATGGATGATTTGACCGTCTTTTCCTGGGACAGGCATGACCATTCTTCCCACCTCGCCCAAATTTGTGAGAGATGTCCCTGGTACAAAATATCCCTCAACCCTAAGGAATGCATATTTGAGGTCACTGAAGGGAAGCTGCTCGGGCATATTGTCTCTGAGAAGGGTATATCCATTGACCCTGAGAGAGTTGAAGTGCTGCTGAATCTACAAATGTCTGGCAGCAAGAAGGAAATGAGATCTTTCTTTGGGAAGATTAATTTTGTTTGGCATTTCATCATTGGATTCACTGAGATAGTAAATCCACTCAATGAAATGATGAAGAAAGATACGAAAATTGAGTGGAGCCTAGAGGCAAATTGGGCATTTTCCCATATCAAACAAATGATTGTGGAGGCACCAGTCTTGGCTAGTCCAGACTATTCCCTCCCTTTTCACATATACTCCTTTGCTTCACTGCATTCTACTGTGACTGTTTTGACCCAGAAGGTCGAAGGGGAAGAACGATCGATAGCTTTTATGAGGTCCCCCTTTAAGAATGCCGAAGTCCAGTATTTGCCATTGGAAAAATAGGCCTTTACTCTCATTCGCGCTGTGAAGAAATTCTGGCATTATATTCTCTGGAGCAAAGTGCACGCTATCATCCCGGACCAAGCTGTTAAGTCTCTACTCCTACAGAGTGAATTGGGTGAAAGATAGGGGAAATTGATGGCCATTCTCCAAGAGTACGATTTGGAAATGCAACCCATGAAAATAGTTTGAGGCCAGGGACTAAGTAGAGCGATGGCAGAAGAAGCTCCCAACATTGAATGCCATATATACACAGTGGAGTCCATCACTCAAGATCTATGGTATACTGATCTGGTATACTTATTGTTGAACAACAGATGCCCGAAGGGGCTGCCCCCAAACAAAAGTCACACCTTGAAATTGAAAAGCGCACACTTCATGATAAAAAATGGAACTCTTTTTTGCAGGAATTATGAAGGCTATATCTCTGATGCATAGATAGGGAGCAGGCTGCAAAAATGATTGAAGAATTCTATGGGTAGTTTGGAACTGGGCATGGCTCAGGTGATGCCATTTCCCATCAGATCCTCTGGTTTGGATACTATTGGCCCTGTATCTTCAAAGATGTCTATACTCACGTTAGGAGATGCCATACTTACCAAACAAAGGCACATCGTGAGAGAAACTTGAATATGCCTCTGCAGCTGGTCTTTGAAGCTAGACTCTTCACCCAATGGGCATTTGAATTTATCAGGGAAATCAACCCCAACTCGTTCGCCAACCATTGGTACATTCTAATTGCTACCGATTATTGCACCCGGTGGTCTGAAGCAATTCCTTGTAAAAAAACACAGCAGACGTAGTCATAAAATTCTTGGAAGAAAACATCGTCACAAGATTCAAAATGCCATTTGCGATAGTATGTGACAATGGTCTGGCATTTTCTTTGACATAATTACTTGAATGGACCTATGACCGAAAGATCACTCTGAAGTTTTCCGGCAACTATTACCCCCAGGGAAATGGTGTCACTGAATCAACCAACAAAAACCTTTTTGATGTGATCAAACATCTGCTAGAATAGAACCCCTAGGACTGGCACCAAAAACTTAGATTCACCCTTTGGGTAGAGTGTATCTGAATAAAGGTAGCCCTTGGGACATCCCCATTCCATCTGGTTTATGGCCAGAATCTAGTATTCCCCATCAACTTACAGATCCTGGTTTTATAGTTCATGCAGGAATTCAGTAACCTGGACAACATCGTGGAGGTTTGGCTCCTAAATCTGGTGCGGATGGAAGAGAAAAGAGATGCGGCCCTTGAAAATTTCACACTTCACCAAGCAGTGGTAAAATGATGGTTTGAGAAAAGAGCCTAGTGTAAGGCCTTTCTGATTTTGGACTTGGTCCTCTTGTGGGACAAGGCCTGGGAAAAGAAGAGGAAGCACACTAAATTTCAGCGGCTCTGGCTTAGACAATACTTGATCTCTGAGATCTGCAGGGCAAACACTTATCGCCTCAACACTATGACTGGAGAAGCTGTCCCATTGCCTTTCAATGGTCTTTCTTAAGCACTACTTTGAATAGGTTAGGTAGTGAGTTGGTCCAAAGTTGTAATATATGTAAATTTCTTGCTTGTAAATATTCTTTCCCAGTGTTTCATTGGAATACCCTTGCCTTGTAAATAGTTTTGTTGGCCACCCTCCGGGGTGGCCTTTCCTTTGTCTTTTTTTTTGCTTTTGGTTTCTTGTTTTTCTTTTGCTTTTTGGGTTCCCCAACATGTTGCCTGCATCTTATAAACCGGTATGCTTTGCATAACATCTAATATTTGGAACGATATCCTTATGCATCCTAGTGAATCTAGAATATATTGTTAGCCTGGTGGAATTTGTCCACGCCCTAGAGTTATTTTGTAAGTACAGTGAAAGGTTATCGGTAATCTTCATCAGATTCACATAAAGAAAATTTTAAGAAATAAGTAATCGGACACACTAAGTGCAGATCAGTTGTACTGGTTCATTGACTAAGTCTGAAAATCATTAAAATATCCTGGGTCCAGAACTTTCTCTCCTATTTGGTAAATTAAAAGTGGGTGGCAAAGTGAAATAAGTACCACTGTTAAAATTAGCTAAGCTTAATATTCATAGTGAAAGGAGTACCACCTTCCCATCCGAAAAAGAAAGAAAAGAGAGAACTGAAGAATGGAGAATTCTGGTATTCGGGGGAAACATGCAAGATACAATGACTTTGGCTCGATTTGCTTAGTGCCTCCTCTCTATTTCTCTCAGAGGTCATCAACTTGATTTTCTTCCAAAGCACACACCTCACAATTGAAGAAAGACCAAGAGATTTGAATCATCGATGGGCTGGATTTTCTCAGACGCCTTGCATCATGCAAGAAAAATGCTCCAGGAAGGGATTTATTATAGTCTGCTAACCAAAGATTTTGAATTTCTCCAATGCATATGGAATCCATCCCAGATAGTCACCATTTGTTATGCCCTGCATACTCATCCCTACATTTTGTATGCAAAATGTCAGGTCCCCCTTTTTTAGCTTTTGGCTATTGCCTTATTTCTTTTGTTTTGTTTTCTTTCCCTCCGGGCTTTGCCTTCGCGAGGGTTTTCTTTCTTTTGATTTTGTCTTCTTGTGTCTCCGAGACCCGGTCCCAGAGTTTTTTTTCTTTCCAGAGATGGATTCCAGACTCCGGGATTCTCCATCGCGATGTCTTCTTTTGCGAGAAGGTATGATTGCATGGAATCCCCGGGCCTGGAGTCCTAAAGTTTTTCCTATTATGGAGTTGTCAGGAAGAGTGAAAAGTATTTTTACCCTAAGGGTATAAGTAGAAGTTACCTATCATTTTCACAGTTACCATGATTAAAAACACTTAGAGTGCAGAGAAATTTTAAAGGCAATTAAGGCAATTAAACTACGAATTGCTCCCTGTGCTTAGTGGCTAATTAAACATTGAGTTGCGGTGCTTGCTCATGATTACTCAAAGGTGAATGTCATTACAAAGCGCTCCTCATGTTCATCTTCCCTACTTTTCTTCATGTTACCAGGTAGGCTTTCGGTTTGTCCTTCTCTGGTTTTCTATTTTCTGGTTCTTGCTAGTTTGTTTTGCTTCGTTTTCATTTGTTTTCTTCATTTCCACCTTTTGCACCTTTCTTTTGGGTTGCCTCCTGTTGGTGGGTTGGCTTTGCTAGAGGGCAATCCACCCTCTGTGTAATTGTAATCTAGTGTATACATTGTACATTGTGGTAGGGTAGTTTTGGGCGTCTATAAATTCTTTACATAGCGTAAATACTCTATAGATATTGTATATATGTCTCAGCCCTCTATATTTTAAGTGTATATGTCTCATGTATACCCTTCTATTCAGTTGAGCTTGTCGTGCTCCATCATATTTTGAACTATTCTGTCAAGCGCGTCATGCTCCATCATGTTTTGAACTATTTTTTCAAGCTTGTCGAGAGAGAGTCACAATGGTTTGAACTCGGCACCTCACTGAGTCAAACCATGACAACTTTCTCTCTCCTTTGTCGTATCACCTTAATGGTAGGATTAACTTCCCACAAGTGGGCATTCAAAACCCATCCCATCTGGCATTTAATGTCCCCCGTGTTGGCCCACTTGTCACCATTAATGCCCTTTATGCCACTTGTCATGTGGCCACGTGACGTCCCATGTCAGCCAAGTACAACTTCCTACTGGTCACGTCAAAAATGGCTAACTCTTCTAGACTCTGGGTGCTGGGAAGCCCCTGGGTCTTCATACCATCTTTGTCATTTGGTCCAATACCCCGGAGTCTCCGGGATGTTTATCAGAATCCAACTCATGCATGTCTTAATACTCTGGGATTTTGATGTATGCTAACACTTTTTGGACAGGTGATGGATGGTGATTATTTCCCTAGAATCTGCATAATTGTTATTATTATATCATGTATTAATGGTTCTCTGGTCTTGCAGGTTGTAGAGTGTGTGATCAAGATGTCTGAGGTGATCACTCCTCATAATATCCCAGAGCTGCCTACTACCTCCACTCAGGTGGCCACAAAGACCAAGGCCAAAAAGATGCTGGCTAAGCTGCTGCTGACCTCCAAGTACTCGAAGGAGGGCATTCTCGTGGGGTCCAAAGTGGACTCCAAAGTGCAAGAAATAACAGATACAGAGCCCGAACTCTGGGTGGAAATGTAGGGCTTGATTCAAGCCATATACACACTGAAGGCTGACGCAGATAGTATGGTCACTCACTTGGCTGCCTTCGGCATTAAAAAGGCCATGAACTTTCCTTGTTCAGTGCAATAACTGGAATTGATACTTCAATTGGAAACACTGTACAATACACCTACTCTAAATGTTCTACTCACTGATCCCCGACCTTTACAATACCCAGCAATAATTGTCACCTTGGATGCAACAAATTTTGCCTCAGGACTAGGGATTCCATAGTTCAAAGGGTCCATCATCATCAACTGGGCCAAGTAATTACAGGAGTTCAAGGAAGATGCTCTCATCTCCCAACAATATCTTAACACTCAATGGCTAAAGTCCCCAAAGAGGGACCATAAAAAAGATGAAGTTGGAAATCCCCTGCGGGGATTTCAAAGAGCCCATTCAGGTGGGCATAATATTTCTATGCAAGATCTTCGGACTGCCACATGCCTGAGATTTCTCGGCATGGATGTACTACTTTCTTTACTACATCACCACCCGCAACTAGACTTTCAATTGGGAAGCTATCATAGCCAACCATGTGGACACGCAGCTGAAGGGCATCATCCAGAGTTCCAAGTTCTATATGACATCTTATGTGCTATGGGCACTGGGCCAACAGAGACTAGCTTTTTTGGGTTTAGGAACAGTGGGAAAACTTGGGAATAGGCCGGTCTAATTAAAACCATGGGATCATCATCCCCAAGTCCAATGGGAACTAAGTTTCCTAAATTTTTGTAGGGTAAATGATGCTTTCATTTACCAGAATATTCTAACACTTACCTGGGACACCGGGTACTGGTTATTGTAGGAGGCGATGAACCTAGTCAGTACTTACAGCCATTATTTTATTCAGTTCCAGCAACACACATACATTTGGGTGACCAGCTTTTCTGGGAAACGTTATCTTCTTCCCTAGTGTAGCGGGGAAAAAATAATTCTTTTAGAGTTTTGTCAGTAGATCCTAGAGCTGCATGCCTTCTTCACATTAAAGAAGGTCATGAATGTCCCATTCCCAGTTTCTTGTGGGAATTATATGTGCAGCCTCGCTATGAAAAATGAGGCAGATAGTGAATTGAAGAGCTTGGGATTGGTGGAATTCCACCACACTAGGAATAATTATGATCCTCTAGGCAAGATTGCCTTGGCACTTCCCCGGGCATCCTTGCTACATAAGGCAGACATTGAATATTTTTGGGTGGACTGTCAGGACAATTTTGATCTTCGAGCCCGCCAGCATTCGTAGATGTCCAAGGGACTTATGAAGGTGCTTGACCTTCAGGGTTTCCCAAAGGGTTTTTTAGATGATGACCCACTGGAGGACCCAGTGTATAAAGGGCAAGGATTAGACAAGTTGGACCTCCCTTGAGTAGATTGGGACACCCCAAAGGATTTGACAATTGAGGGAGTGTGTTTCCCTATTTTGGAGGCCAATCATAATTATTTTTCCCCGGTGTGTCCCAAGAGCACCCGAAAGGGGGATATTGTTCAAAGGACCACTTCAACCCTTGCTGCCACCACTGGACCCAGCACAAGCAAGGGGAAGGAAAAAGAAGACACCCCAGCTAAGGCTCCTCTCTAGGGCCCAAACCCCATAATGGTGAAACTACAAAAATAGATGGAGTCGGCAAGGCTGACAAGTCAGCAGATAAGCGCACAGGTGTCCTCTGGATTCCTCAGAACTCCAGTTACATCTGCTCACCTGACGGGATCCCCGTCGTTGGCTGCAATGATGAGCAGGAAGACTTTCACTGAGGTGGAGTCTACAAGTATTTTAGATACAAGGGTACCATTAATTAGAAAAAAGAAGTAGAGGGTGACTCCTACTCCTAGGGAAGTTGCTAGCCCTAGTATGCCAGACGTGCCTCCGGTCGATGTCAGTTTGGATTCTCCCAAACTTGAAAATATTTTTGATTCTTCTCCCCCACACGGGGATTTTGGTGATGTCCTCAAAGCAGATGAACTCATGAACATCCATGAAGATGTAGATCACGTGGCGGAGGAGATCACCACCCAAGAAAAACATGATATCCTTGCAAAAGAAGAGGTCCTCGAACAAGAAGCTACTATACAGAAGGAAGTCCAGGAAGAGGCACAAAGGGAACCTGAGTGGGAGAAAAAACCGGTCTAAGAGATCAAGGATACAAAAAGGTAAAGTGTAGATGAGAAACCAATGATGGGGAAACTAGACCCATGGGAACAGCCGTACCCCCAATTATCATGCTCAAAATGCCTTTAGTTACTCATGGTGACCAGTTGCCCCAGAGTACATTCGGTGAGATGGTCAAGGCAAAAACATTATTAAATTTTGGCCAGAGACCTCACCCACTTCCATAAGATGTTCCAATGAAAAAGGATGTTTTGGTAGATGAAAATGATGAGGCCGAAGAACAACAACAATAGAAGGTCAGGGAAATCCCCGAAGACATAAACATTAAAGTAACTAATGCTGAGAAGAGTGGGGAAATCCCCAAAAATATAGGTAATGTCAATGCTGATAGAGAAGAAACCCTAGATATTACAAAATAAAATGCCAACATGGTGGTGAATACTGTGACCTCTGGAGAGTAGGAGAAAGAATAGGAACAAGAGCCTGATGACACTGTACATTTTGGGAATGTGCTGATGGATGTCGAAGAGAATCCAGATACCAATGACTGGTAGAATCAAGAAAGAGAAAGGCCCCAGCAGTAGTGGCAGGTGTTCCAATCTCCTTAGCCAAGATGATGGCCTGAAGTGCAAAGGGCTGGAAACCCAAGAAGGCATAGACAGTCCATACCCTCCAGACTAGTCCAACAAGAAGCACTATTGCGATGATCACAACACCTCCTCCAGATGTAGAAGCAGCAGCTGTAAGGCCCAAAGATTACACTGTCACAAAAGTGGCACTGGGGAGAAGAGATAAGCAGAGTGAATTGGACCTACCGAGAGAGGCCACCAAAGTAGTAGAGGTCCGATATGTAAAACATGGCTAGAAGTTTAAGGAGAAAAGGGAAACTAATGCAAATCTCCTCACACTTCTGGCGGAAATCACACAGCCGCTGGCTGAGATCCACCCAGAAACTTCTGCCTCTAGATTGCCGCTTGTACATGGCGACGTGGATTCTCTCTGGGTCATGAAGAAGAAAGCGCAGGCTGTTTAGGGGTGGGTCATTGAGCAGATAGCTGCTATAAGAAAATTTCTAGCGATGTCCCTCCAAGATATTTACTAGATCAATATTCTCCTTAGTCAAGCGAATGGCTCTGCTATTGTATGGGAGCAAGATTTGGAGAAGTATGAAAAATGGAAGGCCGGGTTGTAGGAAGTTTTCAATGCAGGAGAAGAATCTGTCACAGAGGTGGGAATTTCGGGAGGTGAATCATATGTTTCTCTCCAGGCCCAGTACTCTAGACTTGGCCTCAAAATTGAGGTGTGCAAGGAACTGGTTAATGCCTCAAAAGAGAAGGTAACCGCGACCTGATATCCTATGGGCCTATTTCAGGCATTTGTGGTCAGGGTATTGCAATTCGATCCCTTCACCACTAGGACATGCACCCCGGAGGACTACGTCCTCAGTAAATTTGATGAACAGATGGATTCCCTATATTCGGTTGTCAGAGATTTGGACCAAGGAAGGTTATCGAGATTATCCAAGATGATGATCCAGGTGCATGATGCCGTGAAGATGGTAGATGAATTCTGGAATGGGGCTGGAGAAATCAAAGAAAGATTAGAGGTTGTCCGTGGCTGGTGGGACAACATCAGGGGCATAGATGAAGAAGGCATAGGCCAAGTATTAGAAGCATTCAAAATTAGTAAGGGGCCATAAGGTTCTCTGGAGTCTAGAGATTTTTATCAGCCAAGCAGGTTTTGTATTCATTATTCTTCGAGCATAAGCTCCCATATCCCAGAGTTTCAGATCTGCAGTTTTGTATTCTTTTGGTGATCTATGTCCAGGTTCCCTGGAGCTGACCGGTCACTATGAAGCAGTTAATAAGGATGTCAGGAAGTAGGTGATTCTAGCAAGGCATGTCGGCTCAATAAGAAGGTTCTGATAGGTGGTATTCCCAAGGTGCCACTCTAGCATAACACCTAATGCATCAGAGATAATGAGCCACTTTTCCATTAATGAGACATGTAGCCTCGATCCCCAGTGGATCAGATTTCTTCTATTCTCTCTCTGGCTCTCTTCTCGAGGCTGATTCTTCCATACTACCCTTCTTGTCTTATTCTTCTGACATGCCAGACCTTTTCTATCTCAAGGTCTTTGTAGCATGGTGCAGGTAGTATCAGCCACCAGAAATTGTATTATATTGTTTAAGTGTAAAGTAAGTTAGGGGAGTTTTAGGGAAAACTAGTGTATAAATAAGAGGTCCGACCTCAGTCCAAGGGTCAGAAAAATTGATGATTTTGCAGTCTATAGCTATACTATTTTCAGTTCTCACAGTTGCAGAGCTCAATGCTCCTTAGTCTTTAGAATCTTTCAGTAGATAGATGCTCCCTAGGAGTTGTTGATGTACTCACCAGTGATGCTGGAACACCATTAATGAAGAAAGAAGGATTCTAGCAATGCTGTTGTTGGTCTCTCAATCTTTGAATTAATACTTTTTGTGTTGTATGTTTCTTATCTCCCTTGCTCTAATGTATTAAGTAGATTAATGACCTTTTCCCCTCGCTATTGAATACGTATGAAATGATGGTTGTACACGCATTTAGTATTTTAGTGTAGCATGTTAGAGCTTGGTTGATGTTTTGAATGTATTTGCATGACTATAGATAGATGGAATACTTCTAACCCTGGCATATATTTTGAATTTATTTGGTAACTAACGAATGCTTGCAGGAGACCCCCCTCACCTAAATCCCTAAAGAAGATGAGCTGAGATAACCAGCTATCCCCCCGAAAAAAAATAGTCACAATGCCCAACTTAGCTCCTGCACTATCAAGACCCGACTCTCACATGCTTGAAGGCCCAAAGAATCTCATTTCCCTGGACAACCTTTACAGGCGAAGTTGGCCGGTACCCCGATACCTGGTGACAACTTGCATCTGTTGGCAGACTCGGTCACAAATCCCCATCAACAGACGCAAAAGACAGAATTCAGTTATGAAGAAAAAGATTCAAAGCTACCGAGCAAAACAAAGGTATTAATCAATCACTATAGGTGATACATATACATTGTGAACTTAAAGGATCTATATTCAACAATTCAAGATTGCATACCATTAGATCAACAAGTATTTTTTACAAATCTCTAAAAGTTGTAGCAAATAGAATAAATCCTTTAAGAAGGTGGACTTAACAGTCTTATTGTAAATTTTTTAACAGAGTGCACACTTAATAGTGTTGCTAAATATCTTAACCGAGTAGACCTAACCAGCCTGAAATGTTACTCCTAACAGTGTAAGATCATCAAAAGTGATCACACTTGTAGCCTTAACCAACACCTTCCATTCTACAGATAGTGAAGCTTTGTGGGTTTCATCTCCACTACAGTTTTTACCTTCTAATAGGGGTTTTCTGCATTACCAATTCTTGTGTCATGTGTAATTACTTTTCATGAATGTTTACATGCAATTAAGTTCATGATTTTATATTACATGCATAAGGTAGAAAAGCAATATGGTCGGTAATGCAAGAATAGATTACTAAGGGTTAATTGATAAAATGTTTTAAGGTACTAATTTGCCCCTCCCCTCTCATTACACACCATTCCATTATTCCAACAATTGGTACCAGAGCTATATCTCTTATTTGGAAAAGTTTAAATCACTTGAGAGAAAAGATCATATAATGGAACAGTATAAGCTTGATAATAATATTGAGAATTAGAAGTTGCAGATACAAATATTCTTTGAGCAATACAAAGAAGCAAGGATCAAGATGAGAGAGCTACTGGATGAAAGAAAATTTACGGCATCTCGCTGCAATGAAATAGACTATCATGAAGAAGAGATACCTAATTTGTTTGAGTTATCAGGATCTACATCTAGCAATACATCACACACATCTAAAGGAAGCATTACAAGTTTGAATGAAATTAATCAACATCTGATAGAATAAGTAAAGGTACTGCAAATCGGTCAAGAGACACAAATGGTAAGAATGATTGATGTTATGAATAGTTCTAGACATGCTAAACAAGAAAGAACATTAGCCATTGATGACATGGGGAAGATCACTGAAAAGCTACAAGAAAGAGAAACTGAGATATAAAGACTTACTGAACATCATCATGAGATCACCAATCAAATAGTTCTTATGAGTCATGAGGCCAACCGAGTGAACATAGAACTCAATGGGAAATTGGAAGCTATTGGTGGACTAAGAGAAGAAAATGAGAAACTGAAGCATGAAGTAATGATTCAACAAAAACATAATGATATGATCAAGAAATCTAAAGAAAGTACTAAAATAATGGATGATTTTCTGAATGTACAAAGAGGACTCAACAACAATATCAGTCTAGGGTATACCGAACATGAAGAACCATCAAATCGAGTTTATAAAAAATATGTCTACACAAATCCAAAAACAAAGAAGAAGTCATTCAATCATTGTGGAAAACTAGGCCACACTTCAAATGTTTGTAGGAGCAAAGCTAAAGGCATTCCTAAATCCACTTCTACATTCATAGGTAAATGTTATAACTGTAACAAGCATGAACACAAAGAACATGAATATAAATATAAGGTGCACAGACCAAATAAGGAATCCTACATGGAAAAATATTTTTCCACTTGCGAAATGCATGAACACACATCTCATGAATGCAAGAAAAAGAAAAGAAAGCATGGAAACCAAAAGAACAATAAAATGCTTATCAATCGAGAAAAGTTGGTAACTCATATGTTTGGGATTATAACACATGGGAAAATTGCACAACATGTGGTATAAATGGACACATAGCTGGAAAATTCATGAGGAAATGGATAAGAAGGTCAAGGAACTAGAATAACTCTGTAATGACATGCTTACACTATCATAAGGTCAGTCACCTAAGAAAGGACTGTAGTGATCGAGTGACAGAGTCATGCACTTTTGCTAATGAGAACACTATTGAAGATATCAGGAGAATGAGAAATAAAATGTGGAGGAAAGCTTCAAGAAAAGACGATGCTGGACCAAGCACCACAATTGGTGACATCTCATCCAATGTATTAGGTGATTCCACCACCCTCACCTAAGCAAAACAAGTAAGTATGGAACTGCACTATACAAAACTATATTTTACATCAGTTCCAATTTTCATAGATAATATGCCAAATTAGCATGAATAGAGATGCACTATGGTATTACTTGTTATGAATTTGTGAATCCAATCCTATCGGTAAATACACACCGAGCATCGTCGGCGTACATATAAAATCCAAGTCATTAATGTAAAGCGAGCATCATCGGTAATCATGTAAAAGATAATCAAGTCTTCACTACATACCGAGCACCGTTGGTGAACATGTGAAAAGTGAAACTAAGTTATCACTTACCCTGAGCATTGTATTATCACTGAGGATGAAGTTGGTATAATGCCCGAGGGTCATTATTTTTGATAAAGGTAAATACAGGTTTTGAATGAAACCCGAAACCATTTAGAACTTAATAAAAAAGATAGACAACAAAAGCCCTTACAAACATCGAAATCATGCTACACAACAAAAAGTAGGACCCCAACATACCCGAAAAGAAACCCAACAAGATTACAAAAAGTAGCCAAAAAATAGTTGCCAGCACATCTACTAGAAAATTACCAGTACAGAACATAAAGAGAAACTACTTGTTAATTTCTAAGGCCTTCTCAGCCTGAGCATTATTTTTATCAAGTGGTAGCTAAAGCATTTATTGCAGCACTTAGGTCATTTTCTATAAATAGGGAAATGAGAACTCATTTCATTCACCATGCAAAAATGAGAAAACAATAGAGTGACCAAAAGTGACAAGTTTGCAGATTGATTCAAAGCAGATTCAAAGGCGACTCCAACAGATTCCTAGCATCTACAACAAAGATCACGTAAGTACCAAGACTTACTGAGCTCATAGTTTGTTTACGAAGGAAGCCCTAATTTCAAGAAACATGGAAACCACATCATGAGTCTCCAAGATCAAGAATGCGAAGGACAAGAAGCTCAACCTGATCAAGAACTCTACCTATGAAGAGCCCAAGTATAAATTTTTCCCTGAGGTTGCTTCACAACTTGATGACCAAGGAGTGTTCTTGAGTATACCTCCTAGGGTTTTTCTAGTTGAAGACGTCTGAGCATATATTCACTGCAACATTGCAAAGATCAAAGATCTTGAGGTTGAAGAAGCTTACAAGAAGCTTTGTACAGATGGAAACCTTAAAGATGAACACAAACACATTGAGGTGAAAGGGTTAACAAATGCCCTAATGTTTCTGAAAGAGTTCAAGACCGAGTGGATTTAGATATTACTCAGCTGAGTACATGACAAAAAAATGTGGTTCGATGAACCAAAACCAATCACAAAGGATGTTATTCACCTAGTAACCGGTTATCCAGTAACCAACAAGGCAAAATCCCTAAAACATCCTTCTCGCCCTGAGATTGAAAAGATGACAGGTGTAGTATGGGATGACAAAGGTTTAAAGGTTAATTCAATCACCGACCTAGAGATGAAGTTTGATGAATGTGTACTTGGATATAAGGTATTCCAAGCAAGCCGATTGAATAGCATAACATGTGGAGAAGTTGACATTTTTTATAAGATTGTGAAGAAGGGATTACAACTAGACTTATCCAAGCTTCTACTGAAGAAACTTGAGGAGAACATGAGGACTATTAGATCAGCTAGATATAATTCATGTAAGTTTGGTTCACTCCTCATGTGCACATTTTTCTACTTTCAAAACTTCTTCCCAACTGTCGGTAATGTCAATTGGGACACAACTCGACCAATAACTACACAAATTAGTGAACTCATAAAGTCATTAGGGGACAATTTCACATTAGTAATGGATGAATACTTCACTACCTTCAAGGGTAGAATGTAGAAGAGAATGAGGATACCTGCACAACTGGTGGAACAATACAAATATGACATATGTTTTATAGTGGATACCGACACCACACTAATCAAACTGGCTGTACTGAGAAAAACATAGTTACCACCTCTAGATTATGAGATCAACATTGATCAGAATAAATATGCTACTAAAGAATTATTGAATGAGGCAGTAAACAAATCATTGGTCATATTTGGAACTTATGAAGAAGCTAAGGCTAGAATCAAAATTGGCCTAGTAGTGAAGAAAATAGACCGAAAGAAAACAAAAATGGTAAAAATAGTTGAGACAAAAACTTTGGGTAGATGATAAAGATTTAGAACAAGATGTCACCGAGGGATAGTCACCCATCGGTGAAGATGAAAAATTAAGTGATTCTGAATCTACTGAGTTAGATGCACCACCAGCCAAGAAGGCTGTATACACTAAAAATTAGCTTCATTAATTAATTAATTAAATATTTATTTCTTCTATTTATTAAGTAAATTATTTAATTTATTTAATACATTCACTATAGTCTATTCTTCTTATCCTAAGTCTTCTAAAATAGTCTCATTAAAGTGATTAATTACACAGTCACTAAATAAGACTAAACCTCCTAGTCCACCTCATAGACCTAGTCACTTGACACATCACCTTGGCTAAAATAATTAATTATTATTAATTATTAATAAATCATTATCCTCACCTACACATGTCCTATTCCTAAGGGCTATGTGGCCTCATAAGACTTGGTCTCATGACCACATGTCTTCTCCTACATCGAGTCAAGAAGCAATCCCCATTCCTAAGGATCTTCTCAAGCCACCTCAAAGAGTCTAAGGTGACTCATGGGACACTTGTACCAAGAGTCCTCATGAGGAAAAATTCCTTCCTCCTTCCTCTCAATGGTCTTTGTGAGACACTTGACATGTGTTTCTCCCTTCCACCTTCTTCTCCTCTATGTCAATGTAGGAGGAACATCCTCCCTATCCATCCTCTCACATTCCAACTACATCCCCCTTTCTCTCAACCCCTTCAACCAAGTCCATAGCAACCCTAGGATCTTCCACCTTTCAATCTCCAGCCTAGGATTGTGCCACCTAGGCTTGGGTCCTCCAAAAACCTATAAAAGGAGCCTCATTCTCCCTTTGTGAGCTAATAGAAAATAATAATAAAAAGAGGAAAATAGGAAATATAGAGAAGAGATCAAGCAATCAAGCATTCTAGCATTCTAGAGATCAAGCAATCAAGCAACCAAGCATTTATTCAAGCAATTGAAGTCATTTTCACACCATTCCATCATCCATTAGTTGCATAATAAAGATTTAGGCTATTTCGCATACATCCACTCAATCTCCACACTTTTGTGACATCTTGGGCAAGGAGCTTCAATTGGAAATCTGAGAGCTCAACACATCCAAGAAATCAAGGCTAGGAGGACAATGGAGAGAAGCTACGATGGGTAAGTTAAGGTAAACTTGTTTTAGTTTCATTTGATCATTTATAATCTTCATTGTGTTGCATTTAGATAGATTTATTAGCTTTACAGTAGTAGTATTTCATTTATATCAGTAGACATCTAATTTGCATACATTTTCGGTGCCCACCGTGGGGCCATCCCCATGAAATTGACATTTTGTTTTTAGTTTTTCCATGTGAAGAATTCTACAGGATTTTTCTACACATTCATCTGCGATACCTGTGCATACATCCATTCCTACTGTGTTTCTGCTAAATCTTCACATTCATTCCATAAAGTTGCACTTTCATCCACTGTTGTTGCGCATTTACATATTCTGTGCATTGGTTCTCTGTTCCTATGCATTCATCTGTTGTTTCTGTGCATCCATCATTTTTAATAGAATTATATTTTCTCATCATTCCACCTTTAGCTAACCATCTTAAAGGGTTTTTATTTGTTCTTGTAGCTTTTAGGCTTTTTTGCAGGTCGTAAATCTGAAGACCCCAATCTTAAATCATTGACAGTTTACTTGTAGGTTCCTAGGGGTTTGCAAAATAAACTATAGCCTTCGTTTGGGCTTAAAATACAACATGTTTTTCACATTCATGTGTTTTCTTTAGTTTAGCAAACTGTCTGTTGTGTCTTGATTTTATAGCTCAATTGTAATCCTAGATTATAACAATGTATCTTCTCCCCTCGCCATTCATGGACCTTGGGTGTAAGAGAAACTATTATAATCTTTAGAGGGCGGTCTTTGGTGGGAAAAGATGTACTCACCCCAAGGAATGACCCAACTGGTTACAGGATAAAGCCAAGCCCCTCAAAACTGGTATACAAAAAATTCCATTGTGATTAATCTCACAGTGGACAGGTGTGAATTTGTTGTTGCAACCAAAATCTCCTCTAGTACCCACGTGGTGCGTTAAAGTTCCTACATTGTTAAGGTGAAAATCTTACTTTGAAAGGATTGGGAGAGCCCCCTTAATTAGGAAAATGACTTGATCACAACCACCTGAAGGAATGTCCTGACTAAAAACTTTTGTTTAGTGGCCAAAAACCTTCTATTTGTTGGTTCAAGGGGTAGCCCAACCCGTGAAGACACCCCACATTACTCACGGTTCATAGTAGAGATAGAAGTTTTTTGGGAAGTAATGACCCATTGAATTTGGAACTTGGCATGCCAGAGAAGTGAGTTCATTGTAAGGAGGAGCCCATGCCTCCAAGTTCCTAGGCTGTCCACTATGAATTTGCGTGGCTGGATTTTATTATCCAAGTGGGGATTCAGCAGATACTGTCCTTGCCAACCTTAGGAATTGTAAGTGTGTTTGTGCATACATACTAGATTAAATTAGATTAGATCATTTTTGTATTGCGTGTGTGTGTGTTTATGCATTTTCATTTTACCAAAATCATCTGAAAACTACAAAAATTTCCAAAAAACATCCACAAAACCATAAAAAAAAAAAAGAACCTGCGCATATATCACTTTCTGCTACGCATTTGTCCAATCTTCCTGCGCATACATAACAATGAGGCTTTGTATAGACCCTCAAGATTTCAAAATCACCTTTTCAGCTACCCATTTTTGTCCTCAGTACGATTCTGGAAACACATTCAATTTTATCAGACCTTTGATCTTCAGTTTGACCACCTTCATTATTTTTCATCATCTTGATTTCATCCAAAATTCACCAAATCATTTCTCAATCTTCAAAATCTACATTTAAGTGTTGAAACATTACCCTGATTATTAGATTTTGGCTTTTGTGATATTTTATCATATCAGGATTTATCATCCTTCATCAAAAACTTACCTAGGTCACTATCTCTTGGTTTTCCTTTGTCATATCACAGTGAGATCCATACCTCCTATTGACTTAGATTATCAAGTTACCCTATCTACTTCAACAATTTTGAATCTCTTTCTCACATCTTCATCTATTTCATCTCTCACCTTTTATGGTTCAAACTCAATCTCAAAAACTCAAACAAACCATTAATCCAGAATCTGTAGACAAGATGGAAGGAGGAAATAACAATGAGGAAAACCCTTGGTCTAAGAAAACTTCAATTTTTACATCAAATCACGAACCCACAGATCAAGAGTTAAGAGATTCTATGCAAGATGCTAGATTCTACAATGTCATGGAAAGACTTTTGGACATGGATAAAGAGATGTATTTCCTTATGCTTTCTCAACAAGGAGAAAAACTACCCAATGATTTTGATGTCTCTACTCTTAAAGAACCACCTATCACAAATGACAAAGAAATCCCTGGTGGTTCTCAAGAGACCCATGCTCATGGAGAAAAAGAAGACAAGAAAAATAGTTCTTTCCAAAACACCCAAGGACCTCCACCACTTTGGATCTCGTCCTACAACAAATCCAAATGCTTCAACAAAAATTTCATGACATACAAACTATATCATCAACCAAAAAATATTCCTAGGATGATATATGTCCATATCCTTTTGATAAGAAGTTGGCCATGATTCCATTCCCTCCTCACTTTGAGGTACCAAAATTTGATAAATACAAAGGGAATTCAGATCCACAAGACCACATTCATCAGTTTTGTGCTGCTTGTATTGAAGTTGCCCACAATGACACATATCTTATGCGACTATTTCCATGAAGTTTAGGAGGAAAATCTATGGAATGGTTCTCCAAACTAACCCTAGGTTTCAAGTCTTTCAATGAGCTTATTGATAAATTTGTGACTCATTATTCATATAATATCAAACATGAAGTCACTATGCTTGATCTTTGCAATGCCCAACAAAAGAATGGAGAACCCTTCCTTAATTTTTTGCAAATATGGTGTCAATTGTTTGCCAAGTATCCATGAACAATTCTTGAACAAGAAAATATGGATATCTTTGTGCATAACCTTACACAAGAAATGAGCTATAGGTTACAATTGCAATGTCCTCCAAACTTTAACAAGCTCATTGAAAATAGAGTCAAAATTGAGGAAGATATGGTTAGAAAGGGTGAGATTAAGCTTTACTCCAAGGACAATGTTGGATCTTCAAATTCAAATTCCAACAAAAACAATAATGACAAGTCCAAATTTTGGAACAAAAACAAAAACATTGTCAATGATGGGATTGTGGACAATCGACATGTTAAACCAACACAAACTATTTTTAATCTCACAAGAAAAGCCAATGCTACTCAACCTACTCATAGAATTCAAAGTGCAAATCAGAATAACAAAAACAATTCATCAAGATTACCCTTTATGCCACGTAGAAGAACTTGTACTCCTTTGGGTGAATCTCTTGAATCTGCATTAAGGAAGTTGATCACAAAGAAACTCATTGCACTTCCTAAAACTAGAGATTTTGAACCTAGGGTGAAGCCTTCTTGGTGGAATGATAACAATTATTGTGAATTTCATAGAGGGAAAGGTCAAAAAACCAATGATTGTCAAAGACTCAAACATTTGATACAATACTTGATCAAAAGTGGAGAAATTAGTGTTGATGGACATACCTCAAACGAGTCACATACAACTTTTAAAGATCCACTTCCCAAACATGAGAAATGAAGTTCTTCCAATGCTAAGGGTGATAATCAAGCCAACTACAATACCAAATCCTATAACTATATAAATCACATTTCTGAATGTCATCCTTCCCAATACTATGTCAATGTGATTTCTATCAAAGAAAAGAGTCAACCCGCTAATGTCACTACTTGAGTCCAATCCAAGGTTACTCTTCAAGGCGTCTCATCCAAACCTAGCACCTCTCAGAACAAGTCTACCCATGTTCCAAATTCCATGCCAAATGTTTCCAATCAATATAATCTTTTGGACCAATTGAAGAAAACACCAGCCCAAATATCTATACTAGAGCTTTTGCGTATGTCACCTTCTCATAAGGATATTATTGAGAAAGCTCTCCTAGAAACCAATGTTCCTACAAATCTAGATCAAGCCCAATTCCAAGCTATAGTGGGACATTTGATAACTCCACATTACCTATCCTTCATTGAGTATGATGATCTAACTATTAATCAACCACATAATGCTCCACTCCATATAGAAGGCCTTGTTCAAAATCATAAAATCAAAAGAGTGCTAATAGATGGAGGAGCTGGCTTGAATATATGCACTTTAAAACTAGTCCTTGCATTGGGATTTTCTGAAAATGCTATAGATCCAAAGAAGAAAATCACAATTAAATCTTATGATGAAGAAGAGAGGTCATCCAAGGGATCTGTTGGTGTTCTTCTTATCTGAGTCGGTCCTATAGTCAAAGACGTGCTTTGTCAATTCCTTGATATGGATCTAGCATATAACATTCTTTTGGGGAGGCCTTAGATTCATTCTATGCAAGTTATTCCATCAACTTATCATCAGTGTTTGAAGTTTCCACATAACGGTCAAGAAATAACCATCAAAGGAGATCCAAATCATTTTCATTATTGCAAGATTGTGAAGACAACACCTGAATCCTTGGAACCCTATAATCGTGTTGGATCTCCTATAACAACACCCATTGATCCAAGTAATGAAGCATCGACCTATAAATCCAATGGGATCAAAATAGACATAAAAGAACAAAGTATGGGAGAATACACTTTGGGTCAAACTTTATGTATCACAGAGTTACCCTTATCTCCTAAGTCATATGGAAAATCTTTGATTACCAAACAACAATCAGAAGCTCCTTCTATGCTTGTTTATGACACATTTATAAGTGGGGGCACTATATAAAAAGAGACAACTAAGTGTAATGCTAATAATTTTCTTAAACACCATAAAGATCAAGAAGATGAAAAACATGAGTACATATCACCCAATGTATACGGTAAGGGATATACTTTTTTACAAAAGATGGGACATCAAGGCAGTGGCCCTATAGGGTTGCAAAGAGAGGGTGTTATAAAACAAATTCTAAAAAATCCAAATTACCAAAGAAACACCACAAGATTAGGATACAAAGGAGAAGGACCAAAAGAATCTAAAGGTAAAGAAAAGACCACCTTTCTACAAGAATTCTAAATCTCCTGCATTACAGTTTTGAAAACATGGCATGCATGTAGATCCAGAAAAGCAAAAGATAGCAATAGAAATCATTAATAGACTTAAGGATGATGATGATGATGATGATGATTCTAATGCTTATGAATGGGATTCATTATCTGACTATACCAAAGAAATAAGAGTTGATGTTGTCCATACCTATAGTAATGATTATCATGAGTGGGAGAGTTCAAGGACATAACCATTAGGTTTAGATTCACATGATACTACTCTTGGCGATTGTGAGGAAAGTGAGAATTATCTTGAGATAGGCAATTTAGACGAGATTATGGAAATAGACCTTGTCGATACAATCATAAACTTTGAGAACTTTTCCATCAATACCATATCAACCTTTGAAATTGACCCAAATGATCCAATACCCCTTATCCACCCTGACCTTATAGCTTGGGATTCTCCCAATAATCCAGAACTTGATGTTTTCCATAATGATGAAGCAATTATCGATTATCATGGAATCAAAGATCATCTACCACCAAGGGATCATAAACCAGGATTTCCAATAGAACTCAATGACATGGCTTATTTTGGAGAGGGTTCCAATCCTTTCAGTCGTAAAAATGTGAAAATAATCAATAGATCTAATGGTGAAAACCACTTAGTGGCAGTGTTGGATCCTAAAAAGGTAAAAAGAAAAGACATTTCTGAGGGTGAAAACCTCTCTAAGGCATCAGTAGATGGAAGGATTGACACTCTCCCTAATTATATGTATCGAGAGAAATCTGTAATAATTATTGAACCAATGTTTCCTCTCAACATTGGAACAAAGGATTCTCCACATATTCTGGAGATAGCAACATCCTTAACAGAATCAGAAAAAAGAAGCCCTTTCAGAGTTTTTCAAAGAGAGACATTTCAACTTTTCCTAGTCTTATGCTGATATGCCTAGGCTCAATCCTAATCTTATTATGCATAATTTGTCTATTGCACCAGGAATCAAGCCAGTAAAGAAAAAACTCAGAAAAATGCATCCTCATATTGCACTTATGGTCAAAGAAGAATTGAAGAAATTACTGGATGTTGAATTCATTCGAGCCATTGATTATGGTGAGTGGATTTCCAATATTGTACCAGTATCCAAGCCAGACATGTCTATCAGGATTTGTATAGATTTTTGAGATCTCAATAAATCTTGTCCTAAAGATGAATTTCCAGATCAAGATTGCGCCAGAAGACCAGGAAAAGACTGCTTTTACATGTCCTTGGGGAACATACTATTGGAATGTGATGCCTTTTGGGATAAAAAATGCTGGTGCAACTTATCAGAGGGCTATGACCACAATCTTTCATGACATGATGCACACCATAATGGAGGATTATGTTGATGATATCCTAGCAAAATCCAAGAACAGAGATGGTCATTTAAGAGTGTTATATAGAATATTCACCCAAATGGAAAAGTACCAGATTAGACTCAATCCAAAGAAATGTGCATTCAGGGGTTACATCAGGAAAATTGTTAGGGTATATTGTCTCAGATAAGGGCATATAAGTTGATACAGAAAAAGTTAAGGTGATCATAGAGATGGCTTCACCTATGAATATCAGTCAATTAAGATCTTTACAAGGATGCCTCTAATCAATTAGGAGGTTTGTTTCTCAATTAGCAGACAAAAGTCATCCTTTTCAACACCTGTTACATAAAGAAATCTTATTCAAGTGGGATGATAAGTGTGAAGAAGCCTTCACTAAGATTAAGAAATATTTAGCAAATCCTCCTACTCTTATGTCACCAATTCCAGGCAAGCCACTCTTGCTCTATATTTCAGCTACAAAAGTCTCGCTCGGTGCTCTTTTGGCCCAACAAGATCAAGAAGGAAAAGAGAAGGCTATATGTTACATCAATCACACCCGTCTGGGATATGGGCTCAATTATTCACCAATTGAATGAGCATGTCTAGCAGTGGTCTTTGCTTCATAGAAGTGGAAACATTACATGTTGTCTCATTCCATCAAGCTTGTTGCAAAGATTGATCCTTTGAAGTACCTTTTGAGTAAGACAACATTGATAAGAAGATTGGCTAAGTGGGTTATGTTGCTTAGTGAATTTGATATTGAGTATGTGGATTAGAAGGCTATTAAAGGACAAGTCATTGTAGATCAATTAGCTAAGGCACCACTAACATATGATCAACCTATATATAAAACATTTCCAGATGCACATATCTTGACATTATCTACACAAACATGGAAGTTGTACTTTGATGGATCATATTCTCAACATGGTTCGGGAGCTGGAGTGTTATTTGTTACACCATAAGGATATACAATACCAAAGTCTTACAAGTTGCTCTTTCCTTGTACAAATAATGTATCTGAGTATGAAGCTTTGATGATTGGATTAAAGATGTCTCTGCAATGGAAAGCCACTAAATTGAATGTCTATGGAGACTCCTAGTTGATTATCAATCAGGTTAATAATGAATACCAGACCAAAGATGACAAGTTGTTACCATATAAGCATATGGTAGATGACTATAAGAAATAATTTTCACTCATTACCTTTGAGAAAATTCCAAGACATGAAAATAAGGCTACAGACACTATGGCACAATTGCTTATCTATTTGATGCGGAAGCTACCAAAGCCCGTTTTGAGTTCTTAGTGGAATCCTTGGCTTATCCTGCGTACGATGATCTTGATACAAGTATCATATGTCATATTATCAGACAAGATTCCCCTACCTATAGATAGATATATTCCTACCTAAAAGACAATATAATTCCACCTGACCTATCCAGGAACCAAAAATGAACCTTTTTACACCAAACCTCCCGCTATCTCCTAATATCTGACACCCTGTATCGGCGAGGTCTTGACGGTACTCTCTTATGATGTATTGAACATGATGAATCTCAAACTTCCTTACATGACATACACGAGGCTATTTTTGGAACACATTCAAGTGGCCCTTCCTTGGCTAAGAAGCTCATGCATATGGGTTACTACTGGCCTACTATGGAGATAGATTCATTTCATTTTTCTAGGAAATGCAAGAAATGTCAAATACATGGGAATCTTATTCATGCACCAGCTCAGCAGCTTCATCCTTTTGCAACAACATTATCGTTCAGTCAGTGGGGACTTGACCTCATGGGTGAAATTCACCCTCCATCTTCTAATGGCCATAAGTTCATTATAACTGCAATGGAGTATTTTACCAAGTGGATTGAAGCCGTTTTAATCACTGCCACAGGTAGATAGGTTTCCATGTTTATCCTTAATTATATCATTTGCAGATATGGTATCCCTATGCATCTTATTATTGATCATGGGAAGCAGTTACAAAATCAAGATATGGATGAAATATGTGCTAAATTCCACATCACCCATCATTATTCCACCATTTATTACCCCCAAGGTAATGGTCAAGCTGAGGCATCTAATAAAACCATTGTCAAAATCCTTCAAAAGACTGTCAATGACACTAGCCGTGACTGACATGTCCAATTGAATCCTTCCCTATGGGCTTATCGCACTTCCATCCATACTCCCACTGGAGCCACACTTTATTCCCTTAGCTATGGGCTTGAAGTTATTCTTCCCCTCGAGGTCGAGTTACCTTCTCTTCGTGTCTCCCTGAAATATTTGATTCCAGATGAAGAATATAGAGTTGCATGACTAACTGAATTAGAATTTCTGGATGAACGTCGTCAAAGAGCCTTTGATCATTTTAAATTCTATCAGCAAAGGATGTCTCATCAGTATAAAAGTAAAGTGAAACCCAGAGACTTTCAGGTGAGTGATCTAGTCCTTCATGAGAATCCCAAAAATCAGTAGCATCATGAGAAGAAGGGCAAGTTTGAACCTAACTGGTTAGGTCCTTTTGTGATTACAACATTTTATGGCTCCAGAGCTTATCGGTTGTCTACATCTGAGGGAGAGCTCTTAGATGAGCCTCTCAACAAGATGCACCTCAAAAAATTTTATGCTTGAGATCCCAGTGCAAGGGATATGTTAAAGAATAAAAGAAAAAAGTCAAAAAATAAAAAAATCACAATAAAATTGCAATAAAAGCATGTGGTGAAAACCTAGAAATAGGATCCATTTGTGACAAGGTAGCTCCTCTCTCTATTAGGATTCTTCTAGCACATCATCCCATTTGTACATACCCATAATAAAGTGGCTATTCAAAGTCACCATTCACCTTGTACATATCATAATAAAATGACCAATACATGATTATCCTATCCATTGTATAAATCCCTAATAAAAGCCCATCATAACTTGGTCTACTGTCTTGGTCTTCATCCTAGTCCAGTGTGTCTTTCTTCACCCATAATAAGTCAGTCCATCACCTAGTTGAAGGCATGTCCTCGACCTAGTTTGGGAAGTGGATCTATGATAGTCACGACTCTTAGAGAATAGAATGGAGTATTTTTCACCAGACAAGCAAACACAATCAACTGTTCTTACAAAATTCTATTCTAATCATGATTCATAATCTGTGACCTATCTTTCGCAATGTGACCATTTATCTATACATTTGCAAAAACATCACATTGACCAAACTGATCAATAAACTTAACACTATCTTTGGCAAAGAAATGTATATTCATGGTAGGCATGTTAGAATGGTTTGTTATATGATTATGCATTCACGTATGGATTTTGTTGTTATCATGTTTCCTATGCTATTCTGGGATATCTTTGACATGAGTTTTAAACTCCAAATATGTCATTGATTAGGATAGTCAGGATGGGACATGGTATTTTCTTTGATTTTTATTTGTGGGATATTTTCCAATGAAGTCGAAGGAACAAATAATTGGGGTGTCTGTGCGTAAGTTCCTTCATCCGTTTACTAAGTATTGACAGCATACAAATCATGTTGTTATGTGAATAATATTGACGGTGATACGCCACAAATACCTCCACTGAAAATATTTGTTCCCCAATGGAGGGGGGATATTCCTTGTCTGTTATGCAAATGAAACTTAGGTCATCTCGGTTCAATTATACCTAGATGCTTTTCAAGTTTTCTATATTAAAATCCATGCAAGAAGTGCTCAGGTCATCCTAGTTTAATTATATCATGATGCTTGCATCTTCTTGCAACATAATGAGCTCAATGATGAAAATCAAATTCCAATAATTATTAAGTTCTAAGATGTTTCGTGAAGTTGTGGAGATAATCATTTCACATATCATTTTGCATTACATTTAATAGATTCTTTTTGCATATCCATGATCCTTTTACAGGGTTCTGTAGGATATCTAGCTTAGATAACCTTTTCTCTTTGTCTATTCTTCCTGTGTCAGACACATTGTTGTCTAAAATTGAGGACATTATGGATAACAAAAATATAGCATTTATCATGGTTCATTATGTATATGTCCTTAGTTTTTCTTTGTTAGGATTATTCATTTATATATAACCATTTATATTTACATGCATATTTTGATCATTTCATTTTATCATAGTTGTCATTTCATAATATTTTAGGTCATTATATTACTACCATCATTATACATTTAATTTTATATCATTATAACATATCCTTTTTGTTTTAAGTAAGTTCATTATCATCTTCATTATCATCATCATTTCATCCATCTATTTACAATTCATTCATATACCATTAGTCATTATATGATCAAATCATAACCATTTTGCATCCATATAGAGATAGATCATTACCTTACTAGTCATAAAATAAAATGCATAATCAAAGTCATTCATCACATATTGCATGTGTCAGTGTCCACATATATATATCATCATACGAAATGCATCATAGAAGTAATCATAATAGAACTACATCATATAGAAAGTCCATCATCAAGAGTCCATAAAACATTAAAAAAAAAAAAACATGTCCAAATGTCCAATGATATCTCATAAAATAACTATGTATCCCTAAGTGTCCATCAAGTCTATAATGATAATACAATAATGATACACTGAAGCCATAAATACAAAGTATATATCAAAAAGCTAAGATCCACTACCTCCAGACTCTGTCTGGTGATGTCTTCGTTTTGCAATAGAAGTCCCTGCCACTGATGGATCTCCAAAACCTTATGGTGGTCTCAATGGGTGTGAGGATGTACCTCCACTACCCACTGACCCATGCCTCTAATGTGCTATTTTCCTAACTACATATGAGCTCTCTCTAAAGCTCCTAATCCACTGATCCCATGGAAAAACTTGTCTGTATGTCTCCCTCCAGTAGGTAATCTCTCTACCAGCTTGCATCATCATCTGGAGACTATTTGAATGAGGCCGCAATGTCTCTATAGACTCAAGCTCATCTATTAGTGTCTTTGCCTCTCCTAAGCGCTCTATGGTGGTATATTTCTCTTGTCTAACCTCTGCGATCTCCCCCTCTAATCTCTCCACCCGTCTCTCTAATCCAGGGATGTGGTCAACCTGTACCTATTTCATCTAGGGAATGGATGATCCCTCATATATCTCTCATACTTTGTAGTCATGCCCGAGTCTATGACCCCTTGTCTCATCGACCATGCTTGAAATGACATGTCCAAGAAATCCTGCCTTGCAATCTCGTATGACACCATAGGCCCCCAATCTTGTCTCTCCTTGTGGGCACGTGCAAACTCTGTCACCCCATGTGGCATCCCCTGAATCTTGCCAAACTGTCACAAGACCCTGCTAACCATCTGCCTCTCTATAATAAAGGGAGTCCTCCCTATCAACCACCAAGACTCGAAGAAGTATCCAAGATGACGTTCTTCCTCCCACGGCTCACACCCCAGGTAGGGTCTCTAGATCACAACATCAATAGTATCAAAAGTATATCTCCAAAAATCCAATTGTCCTAGCTTATGCTGAAACTAGATCGATGCATAAAGAAATTTATATGGCTGCCCAACACCTTGGAATCTAAGAGCTATAGGCCATGTAATTGCTATGTGCTCCCATGCCCATACATGAATAAATGCAACACCCACTGATAAAGAGGCTCCCCTCTGATATACTACCTGATGTAGATCATGATAAAGATGCACTAACAAGCACACCCCCCAAGAAAAATGGGTCCCATCTTCCATCATCCCCTATAATGTTCGACCCCATCCAACTGTAAAACCATGTGATCTCCAGTCTGGACACACATATCCTCCAATCGCTCCAGCCAAAACAACTGGTAGTGGCTCATATAACTCCACTTTATCCTCCTAGTTGATCTCTGGCTCGTCTATATCATCATCCCCAAATACTCCTCTACACTTAGTCAAACCACCATGTCGATCATACTGCACAAACTCTCCTGTGATAGGTAATCGTAGGATGTGATAAACATCCTCTAGTGTCACTGTCATCTCTCCTATCGGGAGATGAAAGGTACTCATCTCCAAGTGCCATCTCTCCACAAGTGCAGTCAACATACCCAGGTTCGCTCGAATCTCAGGCGTGTAGATCACATGGTACAGGTCTGTCGCCCCAATCAATACTTTGTTAGTCTCCAAAAGCACCGATCTCAGACTCTATGTCATGGGATACCTCTCCCACAATATCAAGATGTCAATAATTCCTCCTATCATCAAAAATCACCAAATCAAACTATTAGATTTCAATCAAAATGATCTATCTATCTATCTATCCTATCTATCAACCGAACACATGTTTATCACATGTATCAATAAATAATTCTATCAATTATCTACAAACAAGATGGTTTACTAGCGACCGTGCTACAATGTTGCCTATCTTGACAAAAATCGATCAACATACAATGCCGACCAGATCATATCGGCTTATTGATATCAAGTTTGACCTAATTGACTTATCACTTTATCCACATTCTATCTTGACATAAATGCGCAACACAGAAAAATGCTTATGCAGAAACCCTTATTATTTGTGCAGATTTGATAGATGTGCAACATTACTACACAAATGTCCAGCATTAAAACTCATATCCTACACATGCGCAGGATCCCAAAATTCATGCGCAGCTTTTGTGCAAACATGGCTAGTTGTTGGGCATACATGCGTTGCAACTGCACATTCATTTTTCACCTTAAAAAAATTAAATTTTCTATGATTCAATCTACCCTAAAACATGCTACAAATCATCTGAAACATGCAAAATTGAATCAAATTGACGAAGCAAGATGAATCACCTACCGACTCTCCAGAATTTGATAGCCTCTAGAAGCGTCTGACCCTCTCAAAGTGGTGATCTGACAGTGGGAATGACATCTTCTCAGCTCTTCTCTTATCTCTCTCCAAGCTCCAATCTCCAAATGACAAGTGTGCACAATGATCCTATAGTGGATCCTTTGGCCCTATATATAGCCTCTGGACCCATTTTTCTTGATGTGTGGACCCTATCCTTCGAAATCATTCCATTTCATGCTATTTTCACTCACATTTCTTCTGATTCTTTTCGTGAGATTGATTGAAAAATCCAACAAATAAAAAAACAAAAAAACAACACAATCCTAAATTTTGCCAATCAATCTCTCGAGGGGGTATGCATAGGTTGCTTTCGTCGACATTGTCTGGGGCAGGGGCAAAAAGATGGATTTTACTTTTTTTCTTTGAAACAATGTGACCAACACATTATTTCAAAGAGGGGAAAAATGTATACACTAAAAATTTGCTTCATTAATTAATTAATTAAATATTTATTATTTAATTAATATTGACTTGATGAATTGATTAAATATTTATTTCTTCTATTTATTAAGTAAATTATTTAATTTATTTAATACATTCACTATAGTATATTATTCTTATCCTAAGTCTTCTAAAATAGTCTCATTAAAGTGATTAATTACGCAGTCACTAAATATGACTAAACCTCCTAGTCCACCTCATAGACCTAGTCATTTAACACATCACCTTGGCTAAAATAATTAATTATTATTAATTATTAATAAATCATTATCCTCACCCACACATGTCCTATTCCTAAGGGCTATGTGGCCTCATAAGACTTGGTCTCATGACCACATGT
>MU227701.1:5971045-5984765 GCA_018584345.1 Thuja plicata | reverse complement strand
TATATATATATATATCATAAAATAATGATATTCAATATTAAATCGAATGGAATTATTATAACTTGGATTAAACTATGTATCACGATAAGTATCGTGATTGTTATACATAAACAGTCACGATATTATCGTGACTGTTCATGTATAACAGTCACGATAAGTATCGTGACCATTCAATCATAATTAATTACCGCCGACAGTTAAGATAAAACAGTGACCATAGTTATTATGTCGCATGTTATGAAATAGTCGGCATTTATAAAAAGACATGACTGTTGATAGTTATAACCATTCAATTTAATATATATAGTTGATATTCGTTGGACAATCAATCAATCACAACAGCAATTGAATTGTACAGCGAATATCAACAATATATTTATATATTAATATCTTCTGATCCAATTTCCTTAACATACAGTACATAGTCCCTGTTAAAGGACAAATCTTGTTAGGAGTCAAGAGTAACAGTGGGCTCACTGCCCATAGAAGGTTAAAGCCACCCTCAAGGATTTACAATCCGAACAAGTGTACATAAGAAATATACAATCCAGTGAACTATATAATAGCAACTATCTTTGCTTGGTCAGTTCCAATGAAGTACTATAATCAGAAACTCTGCTCTAGATCCAACAACCAGTCAAGCTTCACAACTTTCACACTTCTCTGTATTTTCTAATTACCTTCTCATTATACCACCATTTTTTCAAAAGAAATGATCTCTCATATATAGCCTATTACAATAATTGATTAGCTCAGCCAATTAAACTTTTCCAATATAGAAATAATTATTTAACCCCTTGCTAAGATACAAACAGTGCCTAAAACAAGTAAACATCAATTACAATACATCAGATATAATCCAAGATCCACAATCTATACTCACAATCCGTAATGCATGCTACATCTCTGAAATTGACCTCAAATAGGTCTCCTCCAGAATACACGCCTTAGCTGATGTTACCAATAATCACATGACTTGTGATCAATAAAAAAAATTCCTCAACATGACTTATGTCATCTCTTAAGCTCGCATAACCTGAATCATGATCGCCTGTAAGATATCCCCAAAACATAGAGACTCGCTCTGTTAAGCATCACTGTCACAGTCTAGAAACTAATCTTCACTAAAACATTTGTAACAACTCCAATATGCAATATTAAGCCAAGTGACCTTAGAAATAAGATCATCACACATCCTTCTTCATATCATCATATTTTCTTGTTCTGGTTCATCCAATAGTATCCGTACACTTTTGTCAGTCATCATACAATAATAATAACCAGTCTGTTCTCTCTACAAAAACATATGTTAACATTAGTGATAAAACATGAATGCCAAAAACATCAGTAGTACCCAATTCTAATGTCATCCAACACTTCTCCCACTCCATGTATATTATTTAATAGCACTAGTGGAATGGTAGAGGCATAAAATTAATCTTTATTAGTGTTAAATCACCCCATCCCAATGATTTTTATTAATGTTATCACTTGATTAAGATAACTCAATAGTGGGTTACCTTGGCAACCACTTAAGGCCTCGACCCCTTACTGTGAGCCACTCACCTAGTGTACTTAGGCTCCCTAACACAAAAGTGAATCATGAAAACATATGAGATCCATAATAAAACATAAAATAAGTCACATCAATGCAATAACAATAATTTATTGAGTTTAGGAAAGCATATGTTGTCCCTAATCCACTGGACAACCCTAAACTCTAATCTGGCACTCAATATGATTCAAAACACTTAAAGAGGCATCAAAATGTATCATAAATGATATCATAACCATATTTAGTGTAATAAAGGTCCAAATAAATAAAAAATAAGATCTTAAAAGCCTCTGGTAACCAACAAGACTCTAAAACTTGACAACTTCAAAAAAATTAATTTTTTTCAAACAACGGTTAAATGCCAAAAAAAGTCATCAATGAACTGTAATCCATATCTTCCAAAAAATACACAATTAAGCCAATATATTTAGTGATAATTAAAAAACATCATTTCATACTCTCTCTCCAATTTTTAGGATGATCCAATAGTGGGGATGAAAGTTATGGCTTTTGTTTTAAAACTGAAAACCCTAGTTCAGATTCATAATTGCCTTAGCTAAGCAGTTGTAAATTTCACAAAAGATAACAAAAATTTAACAAACCAATGGAATATGAAAGATACAATAGATACCTATTTTTTATATCAACTTTATACTTGTACATGACTATACTAGTTCGCACCATTCATAGAAACTTGCTTAAAAATTTGGAACAAAGAATGGACATAAATAGTCTAATAAAATATACATAATAGGGAATTAATTCAACCTTATAAAGGAAATGTGAAAGATACCCATTTGAGATATATAAATTTTCCTTACAATAAATAAAAAATCAAAAACCTTAGACTCAATTTAGTTTTTTTAAATAATAGATCTCCAAAAATGGGTTGTTAGAAAACCTAGGAAAACACATGGCAATTTTCACCAAAATGAATTCTACCTTTTGAATACTTATAGGAATGAAAATTACAGATATCATATATAATTAAAATATATAAATTACTCCATATTTAATCAAAACATAATAATTTTAATAGGGTATTCAATACTTACATCAGGTTCTGTGAAGATTCAATCAATAAAGGAAGAAGAAGGAGGCAATACGAGGAAGCCAATCCAAACATGAAATGCATCATGAAAAACCCTCTCCACTTCCAAAAATATACATGAAAGAAGGTCAAATTATACAACAATAAATCCCTCTTTCAACCATTGAAAAATCTCCAAAAATGTCCCTCTCCTAAAAACAAAGAAAACCATGAAACTTCAAGAAATACACTCACAAACTCTCCCTCACATCTCATAATTTTTTCTCTAAAATCTCCATGAAAAATACATCCAATATCTCTTCAAGGATTAAAAAAAATACCATAGAAAAATTGAAAAAGGAATGCATATAAATAGATTTACCAAAGGTTGAGAGGAAATGTAACCAATTCCAAACTAACTCTTAACTAAAGGGCAATATTAAATAACTTAATATAATTATAAAATTACAACTATATATTACTCAAATATAAATATAATAAATGCTTTTCTATTCATTCATACACATATGTGCTATTATCATTATATATATATAACCTTTCCATGTTATTAATAATTAACAATTAAGAATACTATACCTCACATTATTTAATATTTAATTATTAATAATACTATACTTTACCTTAAATCAAATAATGGAGTGGCGGAGAGAGCGAGCAGGAGGAGGAAATTTGAAAAACTCCCAACCCAATGCCTATGGGAGGTCGAATGGGCAATTGTAGAACTACAAACCTTTCAAGAATCATATGGGCTTGTAATACTCAGGAAAATTATGGGGGAAATGTGAAAGGAGTGACAAGGATTCTAGGGTTTTGGGGCACCAATATAACAAAAAATTCCAAAGCCCTCAAAGCCGACAAGGTTTACCTCCTTTACCTAAACAACTAAACTAGAGAGGCACGGGTAAAGATTAGAGCCAAAGGCCCTTTACTAGCTTTCAAAATAATAATGAAAGGTTTTTTGATTTTTGAAGGATCGAACAAAAATTTTGGAGACCGAAGGAGATCAACCCTGCAGCGGAGACTCCAACACAGGTATTTCCAAAGGTTGATATTAGCTATGTGACTTATGTTTTGATTGAAAATGTAGTATGGAATGAATCTGTCACTTTTTTGGAAGACCATGCTTTCTTTTTAAAATGGGCTGGAATATGGCTAGCATTGAGCAAGGTAAAAGAGTGGTGTTCTAAAACATGGGGGCAAGCTTTTATATTAAAAACTATGTCTAATGGTTTTTATCTAGTGACTGCACCAACTCACCAAGATAAAGAATGGGTATTGAAACATGGCCCTTATTTGATTGAAGGGAAAGGCCTTTATCTCATTAATTAGTCTAAGAAATTTGATCCTGAAAAGGAAAAAGTTAAGGCAATACCCATATGGATTTTGCTTCCTAATCTACCACATGAATATTGGGGTTTTGAAACCCTGAGTATCTTGGGAAATTGGCTTGGGTCATTTATCAGGGTAGAAGAATGCCTTGTGGAGAGTAATTTATCTACTTGCCTGAAATTACTGATTATGTGGCAGGAAGCTCACCCTCTACTTGACAACTTGCAAATCACTACAAAAAATGGAGTGTGGACAAAAAAAGTGGCGGTGGAGAAAGATGTAAAACCCCTGATGGGAGATAAGCAGTTAAACACTCTGGATATAGGCGGGAAGAAAAAAATAATTGGATGAAGCCAATGAGATAAATAAAAAAATAATCCTCATCACAGAAAAAAACCAACAAGGTCAATTTGCTAAATCTGAACTGAAAAGAAGTATCCTAGAGAAAATGGGTGAAAAGAAAGACAGTTCAAATTCTTCTGGGGCTCTCTATGGTAGATCCATCGAGGTGATTAATGAGATTTTGGATAGTGAATGTAGTAATGTAAGTAATAAGCAACCATCTGAAACAAGAGGAATGATATATTTGGGGAATTATGAGGTTATAGATATAAATGAACAAGAGGCCCTAGAGAGAGAGCTAAATGATGATCAAAGTCAAGAACTCAAGGAAGGAAAAAACTCAGCATGTAGGCTACTGGTTAAATTCAAGTTGAATGATGGAACACTTCAGGAAGATACTACTACTAAGGAGATACATTACATAATCCATGACTCTTTCAATATTCCACATCCTTTAAATCTTCCCAATAGTAATATTTTGGAAGGTTTAAGCAGGGTTCGGAGTGAGGATTCCTTAACTGTAGATCAATATCCTCAAAGGGAACAATGTCCTATGTATGTGATGTCTAATTGAACCTTGATAGGGAAGGATTTGGTAAAGGAAATTCTTTATGTAGATGGGGAAATAAGTGAAAATGATGTATTCAAAGATATATAGATTTACCCTATCAGAAATATGGATAGTTTCTTTGAAAATATTAAAGATAGTAGTGTTAATTTGTCATATTCTGATGGAGAATTCCTTGATTCATCTGAGGAGGAAGAGGAGGATATTTTTGGTCTTGAAGACTCAGTTAATGTGCTGGAGGTGCGAATAATAACTCAGTAGGTCAATGACAAGTCAAAACATTCTATAGGAGACAAAAATAGAGGTAGAAAGTCTAATATAATGAAGTTAGGCATAGCAGGGTGCGCAGCAAACCAAAGTAAATTGCTAATTTTGAGGATGGGCTTTGCCTCTTCCCGAGAGCCATGAAAATCTTATCATGGAATGTCAGGGACTGCAATGCGCCTACCAAGATTTTCCTGATCAAAAGAGGCTTTGATCAGATGAAACCAAACATCATATTCTTACAAGAAACCAAGTTGAGAGGAGAAGATTCAAAGATTTTTGCAAAAAAATTTAGTAGATGGAGATGTTGTTTCTTAGAGGCATTAGGGGCTTCTGGGGGACTGTGTGTTTTATGGATGGATTCAATGGTGGAGGTAACTATTGTAGAAAATCATAGATCTTTGGATTTGGGTGGAAGTGAGATCAAGGCAGTTACTCACTAGATTCCAAGCCTTGAATATCTATGGCCCGAATAGCCCCATACAAAAAGGACACTTTGGCAAGAAATCAAAGAGAGCATAAATAGACACCCTGATGAGATTTTTCTGCTAGGAGGTGACTTCAATGCAAATTTAAATGCAACAGAATAAAAAGGTGGACTTGGCTAGGCAGGATAGAGTCAGAGGGAATTTTATGGTTTTGTAACAAATAATGGATTGGTTGATCTTGAATTAAGGAATGGACAATACACATGGAAAAACAAAAGGAGTGGGTTTTTAAAAATTGAAAAGAAATTGGACCATTTTCTATTGGCAGGGAATTGGGCTGCCACTAATTGGATAGGTTGTGCAGAGATTCTACCTCTAACTGGGTCAGATCATTATCCAATAAGTGTGAGAATTCAGGAAGACAAAGTTCCAGATAGATCCCCCTTCAAATTTGAAGCCATGTGGCTGCAACATAAAGAATTTCACACTCAAATAGAACAATGTGGATTCATGCTCCGCCAAGAAGAGGTAATATAGATTTCATCCTTTTTAAAAAGCTACAATACTTAAAAGAAAAAATGAAAGGATGGAATAGAGAAGTATTTAAGAATGTCTTTGTAGAAAAGGATGCTTTAGAAAATGAATTAGGATGTTTACATTCAAATATTTTGGCAAATGGGATGAGTGAAGTTGACTTTGTAGAAGAAAATAGATTGAACAAACTTTATAGTGAAGTTCTTAATAGAGAAGAAACTTACTGGAGATAGAAATCAAGAGAACTATGGCTGGCTAAAGGTGATAAAAATACGTCCTTTTTTCACAACTCTATCAAGGTAAGAAGATCACAAAATAAAATCATTTTAATACAAAACAAAGATGGGGTAGTAGTGCATGATCCTGAGGAGATTAATCAGGAAATGGTTAGATATTTTCAAAATATATTTTTAGAGGATCCAGATATGGTAAATGTAGATTTGGATATGTAAAATATTATCCAAAGAAGCATCATGGAGGACCAGAATGCAATGCTAAAACAACCCAACGCACTTTTAGAAGTTAAAAAGGTTGTTTTTTTATCTAGGAGCTCAGAAAGCACCAGGGCCAGATGGTTTGCCAACCATCTTTTATCAACATTTTTGGGATTTGGTGGGATATGAGGTTTGAGAGGTAGTAGAGGAATCAAGGGCTGGGGGCTTTTTATTCTTAGATTTTAATAATACCTTTCTCACTCTCATTCCAAAGAAAGAGGATAGAATGTCCTTTGAAGATTATAGACCGATTTATTTATGCAACACAACATATAAGATTATATATGATGTAATAGCGAACATATTAAAAAAGACTCTACAGTTAATTATCTTAGAGGAACAAAGTGGATTCACTCTGGATAGGTCAATATATGAGGGGATCATTGTAGCCCACAAAATTATTCACACCCTGCAGCAGAATAAAGTTGAAAAGATGATGGTCAAACTTGATATCAAAAAGGCATATGATGTTGTTAACATGGCTTTCCTAGTTAAAGTCCTCAAATGTTTTGGCTTTTGTGCGGAGTGGATCCAATGGGTGGAGAGCTATATCACTACACCTAGGTTTTTAGTATTGGTAAATGGAAGCCCACAAGGCTTCTTCAAAACCACTAGAGCTATCTGTCAAGGAGATCCGATATCCCCTTTCTTGTTCATTATTATGGATTAAGCACTAGGGAATTTGATAAGAGCAAAGAGAGATTCAAGGGTATGGAAGGGAATCAAAATGGCCAAAGGAATGGATCCCATAACCCACCTTCAGTTTGCAGATGATACCAACTTAGTGGGAGAGGCTTCTCTTAGGGAAGTAAGAGTTATAAAAGGAACCTTGGACCTATATAGCAATATTTTCGGTCAGCGCATAAACTGGAATAAGTCTGAGATTTACTTCTTCAATGTGGATCTCTGAAAATAGAGAGAAATTTGTAGAATTATTGGTGTTAGAGCAAGAAAAATTCCAAGTAAATACCTTGGGATACCATTATTTAAAGGGGCATCCAAATCCAATCTTTGGAAGGATCTAGTGGGGAAGTGTTCTAAAAAATTAGAAGGATGGAAGAGAAAATGGCTCACCTTTGTAGGAAGGATTATACTACTCAAATCAATCATAAATGCAATCCCCATTTATTCTATGATGTGCCTTAAGATCCCCAAGAAAGTAACATAGATAGTGGCTGGGAGAATGAGGAAGTTCCTATGGAATGAAAAAGTGAAGAAGACAAGTGGCCTCTTATTTCTTGGCAAAAAGTATTTAAATCCAAAGCTAATGGGGGTGTAGGATTGCAGGAGTGGAACTTAATGAATGAAGCTTTGTGAGAAAAAATGATTTGGAGTATGTGTCACAATCCAGATTTACTACGGGTCAAAATACTAAAAGAAAAATATTTAGATTCAATGGCAGATGAGCATATTCTCACCACCCCAAATCCTCCAAAAGGATATGCTGTGTGCAATTTTATTTCAAGTTGCAGACCCCTAATCACACAACACATTACTTGGCAAGTAGGAAATGGTAAGAAGGCTAAATTCTGGGATGATTCTTGGAATGGTTACCCAGTGCTATTAGCCAACCTGGAATATTAGGAGTTGAGACAAATTCTTTTAGATAGATGGGGTTCACAGTTGAAATGCTATCTTGAACAACAACAGAACCCGTTGAGGGGGGTATGGGAATGGAAAGATATAAGTAACATGGATCTTACTGGTCAATAGGCTGAATTGATGAAAGGGATCTTTGAGAATAGAAGTGTGAATATATCCATAGAGATGGACACTATAAAGAAGTGTGCAACAAGTAGTGGAAATTATTCAATAAAAAATGGATATCAACTCCTTGAGATAGAGAATGATCCTAAAGAGTGGTCCACAAGACTCCTATGGATCAAAGAGTGCCTACCCAAAGCTGGAGACTTTGCATGGATTTACACAAAAGAGAGGATCCTAACTGGAATTAGGAGACAAAATTTGGAATCATGGGACCAACCAAATGTATATTATGTGAAGAAGATGATGAGGATGTTAATCATATGGTAGTAACATGTAAATTTTCTGCTCAATGTTGGGAAATTCTTAAAGGGAAGTTAGGATGGTAGGGACCCTTACCAAATAAATTAAAATATATTTTCAATGGATGGCCTAAGTCACCAATGAAATCCACCTTTTCTTTAGCATGGAATGCTAGCCCCTCAATACTTATTTGGGAAGTCTGGAAGGAGAGAAACTGACGGCTCTTTCATAAGAAGAAAGAAGATGTTAAAAGACTTAAACATAGAATCAATCACACCATTGAAGAGGTGGTAAATTCTAGTGTTACAAAATTACCAAATTCCACTCAATCTACACAGTTGGATCAAAAACTACAAGGATGTGGCCTAGTTTGAAATGTGGGAATGGACAAACGGGGTCTTTTGGAGAAGATAAACACAAACCTAGAGCAGCGGTCAAATGGATTGCTCCAGAGGAGGGATGGATTAAAGAAAATTTTGATGGGGCCTCAAAAGGAAACCCAGGACCTTCAAGAGATGGTGTTATACTAAGGGATCATAATGGAGAGAAATTGGCCTTTGGGGCTCAAAAGCTACAAGAAGGAACAAACAATGTGGCAGAAGGAAATGCAACACTACGGGCAGTTAGAATGGGATCCACTTTAGGCATTTAGAGAATAAATTTAGGGGGAATTTTCTTGTTCTCATCAATGCCATTAAGAATGGTCAAATGGAGGCATGGCATCTGCAATCTTTAGTTCACAATGTTTTAAGGTTACTTCAAAATTTTACAGAGTTCAGAATTACCCATACATATCGTGAAGGAAATACTAAGGCAAATGTTTTATCGAAATGGGCAATCACTTTTGATAGGGTGGGTGATTTAAAATTTGAAAATATCCAACTCAACAGATAAGTTGCTTCATGCTTTTGTTCAAATTTAATAAATAGTATTAAAATGTAAAAAGTTAAAAATGATATGTCCATAAAGGCTACAAGCTTAGCTATTTCAATTATTGGATGATCACATCAAATCACTGGAGGATTATGAAGGACAGGAATTTGGAGGAGGTGGCAGGTTGAGTTGGCATCAGGAATAAAGCTAAATCAGTAGTTGAAGGTGAGATGGCAAGGTTGTAATAAATGCAAATTTTGTGGAGAGATTTCAGCGGTTGTCCTTTATGAGTGATTGGATGGAAGTTAGATATGAATGACCTTCTATGTGCAAAGATGACATCATGGTGAATGCAAAGAACATTAGCTTCTCTTGTATTAATTAAATTTATGATGGAAAGGACAATTGGTGGTAAGATGTGATGTTAGTAATGATGGAACATTGTTTATTTAAGGTAGAAATAACACTTACTTTGCCATAACTATGAGCGGTTTTGGCTATCTGGTTTGTTTTTGATAATTGTTTTGTGCAGGTTTTTTGCAAAGCTGGTAATGCTGCATGCAAACTTCACAGTGCAAAAAAAATTCCAGATGAAATCTTTTCCAAGGACGGCCAGTAAAGAGAGAATTTTGGGTTTGGTTAAAATCAAAACCGATAATATGGTTAATGTCATTTTGGGTGTTCTTGGGCCTAAGTTCCAAGAATTCTGGTTGATGAGAAGAGATAACATAGTGATTATTTCTATGGTAATCACCTGGGGAATGGAATTGGGTGAGCCAATTGAGGTAGTAAAATGGGTTGCGGAAGCTCTCCTTGCGGAAGACTTGCTTGGCGACCTCGACTCCATCTTGGAATGGGCTGTGCCAGGTTTGGCTTCAATTTCTCTGAGTGTTTTGCAGATAAAGATGAAGCTAAGGAGTATGGAAGGATACCATTTATCAGATGGGTTGGAAAGGAGGAGGGCATTAACTACAAGAAGTAGATCCAAGGAGAATGGGAGAAAGTGAAAGATATAATTTGCAAAAATGAACAGATGAAAGTTGATGAAATGAAAGCACATACATGTGAAATCCCACGGAGGGCATAGACTGGCATTCCTCAAAGGGAAAGGAAGTTCAATGGAGTAGAGAAGGCCGAGTAACGAAGAAGCGATTGCTGGTTTTTTGTGGAAAAACAACCCAAGTTTTGTGGTTCTAGTGTAATTTTGATGTTTATGCTGCCCTTGTAATGCCTAGTATTAATAGTTTTATTTAGCCTATGTAATTTCAGTTTATGCGGAAGATATTGCAATTTTGAAGAGCTCTAGAAGAGTAGGCAGTTTCATTATGTAATTGGCCACATGCCTAAACTGGTATTTCTATTTTAAGCTACTTATTTAAATATTTACTTTATCAATAAAAATCATCTATTACCGAGAAAAAAAAATACTATACTTTACATTAATCCCAAAATATGCACGATAAAACAAATCCATAATCATGCAAATCTCTCTCTCTCTCTCTCTCTCTCTCTCTCTCTCTCTCTCTCTCTCTCTCTCTCTCTCTCTCACACACACACACACACACACACACACACACATGCCAAATACCAAATACTATAATCTTTATGATTATGAAGTAATACATATGAACATTAATATTATTACATATTTATACTTATTATATGATATAACACTCAGATAGAATAAAATCACATGCATCAAACTAAATCTAATCATCCAAATAGGCCATAGAAATAAACTATGAAACACATCAAGATAACCATAAGATCAAACAAGGTCAACCACACCCAATAAGGCAAGTCAAGCCAGAGTCCTTACCAAGCATGAAACCATGAAACCCAACATAGAAAATATCAAATAAGAACCATCCCATGAAGGAGATATAAAGGAAATGAATAAACAAATAATACAACCAAATGCAAGGAACTACAATTCACTATCCACAACCATGCATGACTGAGAAAGCTAAATCAGGGTTTGTCATCTTGACAGTTAACTGACAAAGAAAGACCCTAAATGTTCTTGAGTTGGATAATGTCAAAAGAGAGACTCATGCAGGGAACTTGGTACTATCTTGGCAACAACAACCATCAAGGATTTTGAGGGCACACTCAAACATTTGGAGCTAGGTTAAGTCGATGCTCGGTACCTACAAGCCTGCATCACCAAACAAATATAAATGTGTGTATATATAGAAGATAGCGCAAACAATAATAGGGGTCAATACATAGAGTGGACCTCACTAGGTGAGTAATTATGACTTCACCCCTACCCATACAAGAAGATCATAAATACAAACACATATACAAGCACCCAATAAACAAGGAATTATTAATCAAATACAGAGTAAGGTTTAGATAAAATCTATAATGTAATCCATTATGTAATTTGTGTAGTCTCTTAACAAAAATTAATAATTAAAGAGATAATCATAATCATGCATGTAATCATATATGATCAATAATAATGTGAATGTAAGTTAGAATCATAACAACATAAAGAACCAAATTGTTAAGGATATACTGAAACCATATTTATATATCCATTAGGACATAAGCATCAAAGTACCATAATCAAATCTTTAGTCATTACAACTAATTTATCCAAGGTAATCATAATCATTGATATGGAGTAGCTCACATAGTAACCATTTAGATCTATCAGGTGACTACATAACATCAAGGTCCTAGAATCTCATGGACACATAAGAAGAGATGAATACACATGAAGGAATATATCTGGAAATATTTATTATAGTCAAAAATAGGATGTGAAATTATTATAGTTGGATTAGAATGGATTATGCAAGCACCTCAAGAAGAAACACTCTTATAAAAACTAAGAATAGAAGTCCCTACAAAATTCCATAACTTATAACAAGAATAGAAAGGATATGTTAGGTTGGAGGGGTATTACATCCTCTCCCCCTAAGATTTGACTTACTCTTGAAAGTCGAAAAGCGCTGACCTATTCATCATACATAAGTAGTAAACAATTAGCTAACAGAATTGCAACCATTCCTACTCTAGAACATAATTTAATTCTCACATAAGTAATTATCCTATCAAATTTTTTGATTAAGCCTATCTTATAATAACGTGATGCAGATTAACTCAAATCAAGCATAGAAAGTCTTTTAAAAAAAGCTATTGTAATGCAAGAAACAACTACACAGTTCTCATATTTCATGCAATAAGATAGATGACAAGACAACTAAAATCAGAGTGTATTTATAGAAATTACTATTATTATTTTTTAGTTTTTTTTATCAGTAAAATGACGAAGCCAATATATTTTATTATTATAGATTATGATTTACAAATTCTCCATTCACTGCGGGCACTGGTAGGAAAGAATGGAGAAGAAAAACTCCAGTCTAGCCCGGGTCATAGTCTAGATCATTAAATTACATGTATTTTATGAGGGCATACCCTCATTTACAAAATATGGAGATATACTTTCCTTTACATTTTTTCCATTTCTCAGAGAATTCCCTCGATGGTTTTGACAGTACAAATTACATTTATGAACTTCAGAGTTCTTTATCTTGCCTTTAATTACTTTTATCTAGTTTGGTATAATAGTTCCTTGGTAAGAAGTATTCAAATCCTGACCAAATTCCAGTCTTCTGCATACTTTCTTTCCCTTTAGCCCTTGTGTACTACCTGCATACATATTACATCTAAAGAGAAAAAGAATTGCTTTGAAAGGGTAGATTATGGTCAATCACTTTACTAAGTACTACACTGGAAAATATATTTTCAATACTATGTATGAGATGGTAAATTTCTTCTTTCATGAATGTTAGTATTGTATAGAATCCATGTTAATCTACTTTAGATTATACATAGGAAATATGTTATCTGACTTATTCTACTATCTTTTCTTTGATGAGCGAAGTGTTCAATATTATTTCTTATAAGCCAAACAGTACATACATTTTACTCTAATTGAAATGATCATATAGCTAAGTCAAAGAGTTAACAACCATAGATGCTAACCATATGTCTACCTCCTATTTTTTAAGAATATTCAGATAATCATAGTTAGGTATAATCTTCGCTGCTAGGACTTTGTCTCCAGTATATAGCTCATTTAATCCAAACTTATTATATTAAAGACCACATCTATTCACCAAAGTTCATATATGAGATTTGAAAGTTTCCACAAAATCTATTTTCCACTATCTGTCCTATGTATTGATTAGTGACATACACTGATCAATATCCTTGAATATATATATATATATATATATATATATATATATATATATA
>MU227701.1:5958724-5970971 GCA_018584345.1 Thuja plicata | reverse complement strand
TCTCTCTCTCTATATATATATATATATATATATATATATACATATACATATATATATATGAGTATATATATGTGTATATATATATGTATATATATATATACATATGTATATGTATATATACATTTATATATATACGTGTGTGTGTGTGTGTGTATAGGATGAGATCAGAAAAGGAGGAATACACATGACCAAATAGACCTCCCTGACCTCTACTGGTTCACCTGTACATTAAATCTATTCACATTCCTTGCATATAGCTCCTATGTTATCCTATTCATTCCATTAGAGGCCTTAAACATAATTACTAGGAGAAATGATACTATCTTTATACCTGTATTATATTTTTCCGATGCCTTGAGAGTTTCCTGATAAGTCCTTACCTGAAGTTGATAGGTATGGACTTCTTGATAATAGATTATCAGGATCAATCTCCACCGAATACATCTTGTATTCCCATTACTGTTAGTTCTTATTGTCTATACCTTATAGCCGATGCCTTAGAGTCATTATTACTATGAAGTTGGAGTAATTATCTAAGGTCCTAATTATAGGAAACAAATATTTGATAAAACATTGTGTGAGTATTGTCCATAAGTACTTATAATTACTAGGAAATTATCGCTCTGCTAATTTTGGGGGTATTCTGGGATATATATTCTATTATATACTAATAGCGAGATCTATCTTGAGGAATTGAACTTTATCGTGAATAGTCCTTAATTTAGTTTTTGCTTTATTTCAAATTTTTGGTTGCAGTTACTAATTAGTTTAACAAAAATCAAAGAGAGATGTATCATACCTATTAATATATATACCTGTATATATAGGTGTATATACATTCTAAAAATATATATATATCCAACTATATGTATAGATAAACGTAAATAGGTATTTAGAAGACACAACTTGTGTGTGGAGTAGTAGAGATTCATCTAATCTATTATTAACAACATTATTAGGTTTGAGATACTCCATCTAGTAATTATATAAAACACAATAAAGTGAAGAGAGTCCATTCATTCAATTTATATTTTGTGGGAAGGAGTATTCTAGGTGATCTTTACAGATGGATTCCTCCTATTTTGCACCTACTATCGTTTAAGTTTCTTTGTAATTTTCTATGCTCAACTTAACCTAATCTATGTTCAGGAGCCCTCTAAGTCTGCAGTTCTTTGTTTCTTATTTTCTTTATGACCCCCTTCCTCTAGCCAGACTTTAATCAGATTTTAGATTCAGAATCAATGAAACACTCCATATTAGTATTTCCAACATCGTCACTATGCCAGTAATCATATAACCAGCTCTCCACTGTTTTAGTCCTAATGTGCATATATAACATTAGGAAATCTAGATTACGCTTAATGGTAAGTCCTCTTACATTGAAAGCATCGGGGTCTTAAAATACTACAACCAAGGATGAAGGAACAGGGCTACCATTGATTAAAGGTGTATCATAGAATTGAGGTCGTGTGATAGTGAAGTCGCCTTTAATATTTTGAAGGATTTTGTCCAGATTTCCTAGATACATTCTCTTGAATATTCTGTAGCATAATATTTTGATATCATATTTCTATGACTCCACATAAAGGGCAATAGAAACAAACATTGATGTGATATTAGTATTAACTCTATACCTATCATCATTTTCTAAACATTCTCGCCCTAAAACTTGAAAAACCGCTATAACGATGAGGGGATGTGTATTAAGAAGAATAGATTTAAGGCACTTGATTGAAATATCCCCCTCAAAAGCTAGTTGACTCCTATTGCTAATAATTTTAATTGGGGTTGCCATGCTAACAGAGTCGACAGCAGCTGAGGAGTGGTAAATATAAATGAAGAGTCTATTTGAGGGCATAGATCTAAGCTAGAGAAGGAAGAGATATCATTCTGACTTCCAGACACCTCTTCAATATACTCAGGAATGCTAGCTTACTATGACGCTTCATATTATTAGTATTGTTATTATATGAATTTTTTATTCTTTCACTTTTATATGCACTTCGGGTTCATTCTTAGGAAGATAGCCCCGATTAATGTTGAATTTACCACAGTAATACAAATTTCTCTTAAATATTCTTAATAAAAGTTTGACTGTTTAGAAGATAATCAATTCTCAGATTTAAACATATACAATTATAAATCTATAATAATAGGCCTGCATTCATTTATATATATATCGAGGCTTTTTAAGAAAAAAGGAATTTTCCATCTTACAAAAAACCTTAGGATCCCTATATCCATAATAGCATTCAAAATCTTAATGCCTACGAAACCCTGCTAAGTAATACTAGTTATCCTATTCTACCTGTAGATATATTGATAATCCTAATACATTAGGTTGGACAATATAACAGAAAAGATACTTGAGGATCATGGTATATTCTGAGAGAGAGCTCATCCCTTCTGGAGTACTTGGCAGCTCCATACACCTTCTTTCTTCTTCATAATGAAAATGGAGTCATCTTCAGATGCAGAAACCTTGTAGTGGTGGGAACATTTCTTTATTTCAGGGGCCATGATATGGAGATTTTCCATTTCTTCATCGTCCATTTCGGCTGGGATATCATATCCTTCATTTCTCCAATATTTTAACAACCAGTCACTCTCCATCTTTATAAACATGAGTTCTTTGTAAAGAAAGTACAAATTCCTCGACATTTCAGGCCAACGTTCATCAAAAAGTTTTTCATCTTTGAATGTCATCATAGGAATGCGTTGAGAGTTGGGGATTACCTTGAGGTTTTATATCTCTGTCTTCATCATGATTTCTGGGTATGGTATAGTGAGATGATTGTCTATAATGTAAACCATTTTTTTCAATCCTCCTAATAAATCCTCTTCAAAGATAATCTTCGCTATCTGGATGATCTCCTCTTTCTTACGACCATCAAAGGTGGATACAGCTATAAACCCTCCAAAAATACTCTTGTTTGTTTTGAAGGTGAATTCATTGTCAAAATGATGATCTCCAAGCCCTTTCTCCAGAGCCCTTCTAGCAGAATCTGAGAGTGGATTGAGCATTTGATTCCACCATTCTGGTTTAATCACACCCTGAAAAGCCATAACATGAGAGTCATTTAAAACAAAAGTTAGCAACCTATATTCCATCTTCTGGTATAAATGTTGTAGTCGATTTACAGAGCCCTCTACTCTAGCTTCTATAAAGTGTTTAAACTCCTCATACATATAGTAGTTTATATAAATGTGTAATCATGAAGTAGATAATAATGACACTTACACATTACTTTCCAAGATCTTTTAGGATTGTAAATGCAATGTACATTAATTATCACATGCTTCCCAATCAATGATGAAAGCAAGGTTACATGATTTATCTTACATCATTGATAAATGTTCACTCATGATATGATATTTATCGCCAGCTCTTTTGGCTTAAGAAGATTGATGTGCTTAGTTATTAATGTCTCGATAGGCAATATTTACTAGATCCTGATGGGATTGAAGCCATATTTTGTGTGTGGATTATTATTACTATATAATATACAATTCTAACCTTGGCAGTAGATTAAAATTGTTAATGTTATGAGGGTTGTGTCATAGCAGAGGTTATACAAGGGATATGAAAGAGACTAAAGGTACAAGGGTTCCCTGTCTATTAAGTAATAATTAACTAATGTTATTTCTAATACAGGAGGTTTATTTCCCTAAATATTAAATTTGGGAATGAAACTAGGGATATACTCTTAGAATGTGGAATATAGTATAGATAGAGGGGGGTTATTATATGCTTATATTTTCATACTGCCTTAGTCTTCTATGTAGGGGATTTTAGATGTTACTTAGGAGTAATATATATTAATAAATTACCAAAATGCAGATTTGCTATTTGATTCCTATTCATAGCTAACAAAGTTAGCTCCATCATCTCCCATATTCTCAATACTATCAGCTAACTTATTACCTTCTCTATATATATGTTTAGCCTCGTATTGTGGTATAGTCTTTAGAATATCTATAATTTCTTCTAATTTAGAATTTAGTTTCCAATTAGGTGTTCTCTTTGTTTTAATAGAGTTAATAATATTTTTGGAATCACCCTCAATCTCAATATTAGGAATTTCCAGTTCCTTATAGAGTTTAATTCCTTCTAGGATTGCTTTGCATTCTGCCATATTATTCATAGTTGGGTTGATAGATTTTGCACATTTTACTATGATATTTCCATGTCAGTCATGGATTATACATCCTATTCTAGCAGTACCCAGATTCCCTCTTGAAGCACTGTCAAAATTTAACTTATGCCATCCAAATTTAGGGGGTTTCCATTGACAAGAGTTTCTATCTATTTTACTTTTATTGCCACCTTTACCATATAGGGGTGGGATCGTAAGTTTTGGCCATAGTCTTCTGATTTTTTTATTCCAAAAAGAGAAGGATTTTTCTTGGTTTATAAGATTGTGAAGTCTGTTCTTGATAATCTCTATTATTGAAGTCTCTATTTTATTAGTTAGTGATCTAGCATCTAATTTTTGGTTGACAAAGATTCTTCTATTGCATTCTTTCCATAATTCCCAGATCATAATAGAGGGGGAAATGGTCCAGATGTCCTTATATAGACTATTCTTATTTAATGTGGTTCGGGCTCTTAGAAATTCCACAATATCCATAGGCATATCTGAACTCCAATTTAGCAATTTCCTTAACCATTTCCAACATTCTTGCGCAAATGGACATTGGGTGAAAATATGGTCAACTGTTTCTTCTTGTTTTTCACAAAGGGGACATCTAGATGGTCCTTTAAATCCTACCTTCCTAAATATATCTGCAGTTAGCATTTTATTTTGTAAAGATGTCCATAAGAACATGCCTGCCTTAGGAAGGCATACTTTATTCTAGCATAGATTCAAGGGAATATCTAAGGCATCTATATTTTGTTCTTTTACCATAGTCAAATAACCATATTTAACTTTATAATTTCCATCATTTGATCCAGTCCATATTAGTCTATCCTCTCTATTTTTTATCATAAAAAATCTTTGATTAATAATATCTATTAGTTTTTGTTTTTCTAGGTGATCTATTTGAATATTATTCAGTATTTTCCAAGATGAACCATCCTCTAAAGATATATAGTCCTTAACCTGATCACCCCATAAACTTCTAAGTGAGTTTATGGTGATATGGGATAGACCCAATTTATTCTTAGGTGTATATCCTCCCTAGGAGTCCTCCCAAAAAAGGGCCTCATCACGCTTTCCTATGTCCCAAGTAAGACTCGCGTTTGACATGGTTTCGAGATCTAAATATGTTTATAGGATTTTCATTAGGGATATATTTGTTAAAAATGATTGAAGCCAATTTATTATTTGGTTCTTGTATTAGCCTCCATATTAATTTGGCTCAAAGAGCTTTTTTTTTCCATTGCAGGTTTTTGATTCCAAGACCCCCAAGAGAAGTAGGTTTGCAAATATTATCGCATTTAATTAGTGCTGAATTTTTGTATTTTGAGGATCCTTGCCAATAGAAGTCCCTAAGAAGCTTATCTAAACTTGATTTAATGTTTCTAGGTAAAGGCAAAATTGACATTTGATAAGTAGGGATTGTTGAAAGGACCGATTTGATCATAGTTATCCTTCCAACCTTAGTACGCCATTTTCCTTTCCATCTTTCCTTTTTATTTTGTATCTTGGTTATTATTTGTTTCCATATTTTTGAGCTATGTATTCCCTTGTCTATAGGAATTCCTAAGTATTTACACGGGAAGTTCCCGATATTATAACCTAAGATATTGCAAATTTTCCTAGCTTTAGCCAGTGGGGTATTAATGAAGAAGACTTCATATTTTTTGGAATTTACTCTTTGACCAGAGGCCTTCATATATACCACCAATATATCTTTAAAGGCTTTAGCATCTCTTTTACTACATTCCCCCATAAATATGGTGTCATCAGCGAACTTCTGATGGGTTATATTGGATACATTATTGGTTACTTTAACTCCTAAGATTTTTCCTTCTATATGTGCCTTAGTTATAGATCTGCCTAGTGCCTCTGCCATGATAACATGGAGAAAAGGGGATAAAGGGTCTCCTTGTCTTATACCTCTTGAAATGTCAAAGAAACCTTTAGGGGTTCCATTTTTAAGGAGGGAAATTTTAGGTGTAGATATACAATTGAAAATAAGATTTATCCACTGTTTAGAAAAACCAAAAACTTCCATAGATTTGCACAAAAATCTCCAATCAACTTTGTCGTAAGCTTTTTGTATATCTACTTTAATCAGCATACATGGATCCTTATTATATTGGGTTGTGTGTAGAATTTCTTGGGCAATAATAATCCCATTCAAGATTGATCATTTTGGTACAAAACATGTCTGCTCTTCTGAGATGATGTTTGGGAGGAGGGTTTTTAGTCTATTAGCTAGAGATTTGGATAGGATTTTATATATTGTGTTACGTAGGGATATAGGGTGGAAGTCCCCTAGTTCTTCACAACAATATTTCTTAGGGATGAGTGTAAAGAAGGTGTTATTGATCTCTGATAATAGTGTACCTGAGTTTATGGTTTCTTCCACTGCTTCCCAGATATCTTTTCCTAAAAAGTTCTAGCATTTTTGAAAAAAACCTGCTTGAAAACCATCAGGACCAGGTGACTTGTCTAGATGAAGTTGGAATAGAGCATCTTTTACTTCCTCCATAGTTAATTTACTATTAATCCATCTATTGTCAGATTTAGATATAATTTTTGGAATGGATGATAAAAGCCCATTTTGGGAATTCAAATCTACATGTTCATAGTTGTTCAAAAGATTTTTATAGAAATTCACAAATTCTGCTGCTATAAGGTTTAGTTTATCTATATTCTCACCATTAGAATTTTTTATCATGGAAATCCTATTAATGTTTCTTCTATTCTTAATGTTGTTATCAAATAATTTAGTATTATTATCTCCCTCACTTAACCATGTTTCTCGTGATTTTTGTTTCTAGTGGATATCTTCTTTTAAGAGTATTTCACCATGTTTAGCCATTAATTCTTTTTCTCTGATATAACTGTATTCATTCATCCCTTTTTCTATAACTTATTTATTTAAGGATTCTATTTCATTCTCAATTATGATTTTGTGTTCAAAAATATTATTGAAGTTGTATTTATTCCAATCCATAATCTTGTGTTTAATAATCTTTAATTTAGTAACCAAGAAAAACATTTTAGAACCATTGACCTTAATCTGATTCCACCATTGTTCCAGGAGTGGCATAAAATTTTCATCTTGGAACCACATGAATTCAAATTTGAAAGGACATCTGGGTGGCTTAGTATTTTTCGTAATGGCTAATCTAACAGGAAAGTGATTTGACCCAACATTTGTTAAGATTTTAGCAGAGGTAATAAAGTCAAAATTTCCTATGTATCCACTGATAAGGAAGCGATCCAGTCATTTTTTTATATGACTAAATCCCGCCATACGATTAGTCCAGGTGAATAGTCCATTATTAGTAGTAATGTCTATCATATGATAATTAAGGAACCATTGACTAAATTCTTTTTTAGACTAAGAAATATACTGTGAGCCACCAAATTTTTCTTTATTGTCTAAAATAGCATTAAAATCTCCCCCTAATATGTTTATATCATTTTGGTTGTTTATTAACTGGTCTTCTAGGGCCTTCCACAGTTCTTTCTTATCATTATTTTGGATGGGGCCATAGATATTGAAAAGATTAAATTTGAGAGGACTTTTAATACTTTTGACTGAATCAAGAACCCAATTAATTTGGCTAATAGTCATCTCAAATATGAATTTCTTGGGGTCCCAGATAACTACAAGACCACCTGAAGAACCTTCAGAATGAATCATCTCTATTCTCCATATACCTAATTTTTGACTAAAGTGTTTGCATTATTCCTTATTCAATTTATTTCTTGTAATAAAATTATTTCAGATTTAAATGTTTTAAGGTATCTTTTAATTAGTCTTTGTTTGTTAGGGGCATTAAGGCCCCTAAAATTCCACATGGTGATTTTCATTAGGCACTGGGAAGGAACTTCCCCTTCCCTACATTCACTAGGTTGGTTAACTTTGGTTGATTCTCAACATTTCCATCCATACTTCTTAATTCATTAATGGATTTCCTACCATGTTTCTTTTTTTATTTTAGAATTACAGTGCATGACAATCCTTCTATAGTGTTAGCTATTCCTAATTGTCTATCTAAGTTTGTAATACCATTCAAACATTCACTTATATCTTTAGTATCTCTCTTAGTCTCATCTTTGAGATCTTCATTCCTGATTTCCAGTTCTGCCTGTATAATATCATTGGGACTCAACAAATCCTTATCCTGTAGTTCCATGTTTTTGTATGAAATTACTATTATTTTACTCTTAAGACTAATAACACAATATTGGACAAAAGCATGATTTATAGATTTAAATTCTTACTTTTTTTATAATATCAAAGTTCCTATCTTATTAGTATAAGAGACCATAATTCTTGATAACATCACAATTCCTAATAAAATAGAAAATATATCTTACAAAAGTATGACTTCATCCATATTATAGACTAACTTGAGCCCACTTTGCATTCATTGGTATGACATGAAATACTAGTTTATAAGAATGAAGCCTCATGATTCAAGAGCGATTATAATAAAAAAGACACTTTTAACCTTCCTAAATATGCAATTACAACTAGGGGTCCCTAAAATTAATGCTCTCTACTAACATAGAAGGCCAGTACATGATTGATATGGGTGGTTATCTCTTTCACAAAGGGAGTACATAAATTACTACTATTTCACATCTACTTTTGTAATCATGAAATTAAAACATTACAGATACTCAAAACTCATAATTTATATTAATACATAGTTCTATAAGTACTATTTAAAAAGACACAACACTGATCTCTTTTATGAAACAAAGTTACTTCTTATCCTAAAAGGTCTATTTTATATCATAGGAAAATATCCAACATAAAACTTACATACAAAACTTAATACACACCTTTTTAAGGAATATAATCTAAGACATCTTTTATAATTCTACTATGATAACTTTTTAGTATTATATTACCAAAATAATATCCATACTCATAGAGAGAATCTAAGAAATTTAACCATTAGTCTTCAAGTTAAGGTTTCATCTCAAGCTTCACTTGTTAAACTAGCTAAATTGCTACTTACACATCCCAGAAATTTACATGTTAAACCCTTTCATATAAACATACCTAATTCCAATCAATTTCAAATAGTAATGTGAAGAGTTCATTCAAATTGTTATTTCAGAATTAACCACATATCCTCTAAGAGGATGAGAACACATGAATCCTTCTATTACTCCCCTTTCAACTAGTTCTTTTACTAATACATTTAATTAATAACACTATTCTAATGCTCATAAATTTTCTAACTATCTTCTATTTCCTTAATAGGAGCGCATTCAAGAGTAACCATTCATATCATTAAAATTTTAAGTGATCACTCTATTCCATCATATCAATATTATTCTAACACTTCCTTTAAACAAAAATCTAAAGTTTAACTTAAATATATTATGATAAATGTACATTCATTTTCCCAACTATTCTATTTATAACGACTCATCACCCCTAATACCATTATAGTCAACCAAGTAATAATACTATTATTTTCATACAAATAAAGTGATACTTATACATAACACATCAAACATAGGTTTCTTAGTATCCAGTTTCTACATGAATTTATTTCCATAATGCTCATCTAGGATCCTAACCACTCACTAGGAAACTAGCAAAAGGTACATTTATTAAGAATCCTTTTATAACAGTTTACTTCAATCGTTAGGTTATATAATCTACTTTCTTTCTTTTATAATTATGCCATAAAATATTTAGACAACAATGTACATACTCTTCCCCAAGACTTCCTTTCTTATATTGGTCTAACTTGTACAAATTAACATGGTTCACACGAATGACATAACTCTTAAAATAATATGAATAAAACATTTCTTTCTTAAAAAAAATGTGTACTATACTCCTATTTATGAGAAGACCTTGGGGACATAGGTCCTTTACCTAAGGGTTTCCTTTAATATCAACAACACATTGTTTGGCCTAAGTAATTTAGTTCTTTAAAACTTATTCAATAAGAGGGAGAATAGAGATAATAGATTTGTTCTTTTCTTTCCAATTTCCTACTTTAAGAAGACATATGAGAGGGAGAAGAGAGAGATATTTCATACTCTAATTATCAATTAGATCTATGATATATAATCTCAATAATTACATTATTTTCAACATGTTATATCATTTACAAACAACTTGATTCATACATAAGTTCCTAAGTTCTCTTTTTATCCAATGATTTCTACCACTAGTTCATTTCATCCATTTGTCAAGAATAGGGAAAAGGGAAGAGAGATACAGGTTCAAACTCGTATATTAACCTACTAAACATAGTCATGCATCACTATCCTCATTTTAGCCCTTAAAAGTGAGTATTAGAGGTCACATCTTACTTCATGTAAGAAATACAAAAACACTTCAATTCTAACTTATGAACATACATTAATTATTATAAACAAACAGACATAAAAATTCTTGAAGTCAAATTAGCATTTATATGAAGAATTAAAGTGCAAAATGTTTTAAATCAATTAAGCTAACCTGACAAAGCACGATGACAAGATATATTATAGATAGGATTAGGAGATAAAGTTAGCTACTATCAATAATTAAGGTACAAAACAACTTATCCTAATACTTGAGTTTTCCAAGAATATGAGTACTTTTAACAACAAAGAAGATGACACACAAAGTGTAAATGATGCCATTATCATTTTAGAAGACACAAATTTGGATGCAATATTATTTTAAAAATGCACAAGACATTATCAAAACACTCTTGAAATTTCTAAGCAATCAATGTAGCATAATAGTAAAAACATAGTTTCATATCTAGGGTTCATGTCCACTAAAAATAGGGTTAACATAAAATGATAATGCAAAACACTGAATGATATGCATAGATGAGCTACGAGTCCTAGAGTTCCCAATGTGACAATCTAGGGCTCTGATATCAAATGTAACTCCCCGCTAGGGAACCTAGAAGGACACCACATATAAACACTCTAAAAGATGCAAATATTATTGTTTTATTGGAATAATATACATAATTACACTTCATGTTTTCAAAACATAATTAAGCACTTGTTTACAAACTTGAATGCATGATTTATTCAACCTAAGTCCTCACAGGTTCACTAACTTTTCTAATAGAGAAAAATTATCTAACCTATTAACATTCATATGATATTCATTGAATTACGACCTTAATTGGTTTACATTCATTTTAATGCACTAAGTTAAATGTTTCTAACCCATTTATTTTATTAAGCATAAGTTAATAATACAACATCATTATTCATCTCATCAACTATGTAATTAATTCATATTGATTCCATAAACATCTACTATCCTTATATCAATTTCCTTTAATCATTAAGGTAAGAGATCAATATTCATTAAGGTAGACCTTATCCTAGGTACTTCATAGACCCATACTCTTTTTGATGCTTTAAGTAAACTTTAACCAACCATTACGATCAATTTACTATCTTATTTCATTATCTCATAACTATTGATTATTTATAATTCCAATTACTAATCTATCATTTAACAATAACTTCCTTTGAACCTTTCATCAAGAGATAATGTATTCTTTCCTAGGTACATCAATACATAACTATATCTAAGTTCATTTTCTTTATAGATAGACAACATAAGTGAATAGGAGAAATATGAGAAAGTAATATGAACAAATTTCTTTTAACATTGATAACATGTCCAACAAATAAAATAATCTCTCCCCCTTTCTTTTCACCTAGAACTACCCATTCACTTATAAATTAATTTGAAATAAGATTACATCAATATACATCATTATGTCACATACATATGACTCATTTTAGGAGATTAAAATCACATGATTACATATACATTAGTACATCTCAACATAATATAATATCCAATAAGAAGTCTTCAACTCCAAATCTGGAAAGGAACATGTGCTAGGATCATCAAAGAACCACAAGCAATTACTCGATATAAAAGATTAACCACCTTGTTGGAAATACAATAATGGGAAAGCAAGATACTGAGAGAGGGGGTGAATCAGATCTTCAAAATTAAACACTTAAAACAAACTGATCCACATTCATACATATATGAATCTAATGTAATATCAAATAGCATCCACACAATGAAATAAATAACTCATAACACAAGAACT